>JADBJO010029995.1:2500-18411 GCA_016801955.1 Conus betulinus | reverse complement strand
TCTACCGCTCTGTTTCTCGTTAAACTAATAACGACATTTGGTGTGACCCATCCTGTAGCTCTGGTTGTGACTGGCGTAGTACTTGTGGGCTGCTAACTCTAGTAAAGACCCTAGATATGTGACTGGTGCAGTACCTGTTGGTTGCTAACTCTAGTAAAGACCCTAGATATGTGACTGGTGCAGTACCTGTGGGTTGCTAACTCTAGTAAAGACCCTAGATATGTGACTGGTGCAGTACCTGTGGGTTGCTAACTCTAGTAAAGACCCTAGATATGTGACTGGTGCAGTGCTTGTGGTTTTGCCAACTCTAGTGAAGACCCTAGAGATGTGACTAGTGCAGTACTTGTGGTGTGGTTTGCTAACTCTAGTAATGACCTAGAGATGTGTCTAGTGCAGTACTGGTGGGTTGCTAACTATAGTAAAGACCCTAGAGTGGAGTACTGGTAGGTTTCTAGCTCTAGTACAACCCTAGAGATATGACTGGTGCAGTGCTTGTGGTTTGCGAACTCTCGTAAAGACTCCAGAGATGTGATGCTCAGTTCGTGTTTTTCTTTACACAGGTTGTCCCCTCAGTGTCCGAGTTGGCAGTGTCTGGTTTTCTTTGAATTTTTCAAACTGCTTTGGTCAGGTTGTATATATTTCTTGCAAAAATTGTCAGACGATGTCCACCCCAGCCCCATTTTGTTCAGTCTAGTATCCTGAGCTGAATCAGACTCAACCCCTAGCTCTCCTTCCGACGTGATAGACCTATTCTGGCACATGAAGACTACACAGGACAACTAAATTTGTTACATCGAACACAACGACTGTGCAGGGACACAATATTGAGCTGTAGCAAGCCAAACCATACAGCAATGAATATTTAAGGCGGTCGACCAATAGTGACAATCACTGAACGTGGAAAGATAGTTCAATGCAGGAGTCTGATGTTGAATTCAGTAAGAATGTATATGTGAGTCTAATCAATGCTTCAATATTCTAACACAAAATAGAAAACAAATTCTGTCTCCTTTATCAGTTTCTGCCATGGCCTGCAGGCAACTGAAGAAACACTGAGCAGCTTCCAAAAGAAAGGTTCAGCACACCACCAATCGGTCTTCTGAGCTCTGTATCTTTTAAATATCGTTTGGCCACCAGCTAACAAGGGATTAATTTTGACATGAAATGTATTCCGGAAGTTCCCGCTGTTCCACAGATGTCTCCATGGCAGCACTTGAGTGAAAAATGAGAACAGACAAAGTTCTTGAAAAAAAAAATCATTAGTTTTGTAAATGATGTAAGAGAACTCTCGGGGAGGTCTTGTCCTAACCACCTTTAAATGTATTACAGGTGGTCCAGGTATATGGATATTGGAAGTGGTTCAGGATAAGTTACTCCCACGCTTAAGTGTATGAATTGTTTTCATTTCAAAAAAGTTTTTTTTTTCAATAAATGCAGCAGAATTACATGCAGTTCGCATTGCCCTTTCTTTGCATATATGACATATTCAACCTTTTCTTTATTCGGGCTGCTTCGCAGTCACTGTAAAACTGGGACTGTAGTACCAGAATTGATTAACTCTAAGAAACATAGTATTGAATCCATTTGTGTAATGTCTCAAGGTTTTATGATAGACTTTTGATGTGTAAAATTACATTGTGGTCTAAAGTGAACGGAAATTCCTGATAGTCTTGCAAATTCGGAGCACAGGAACGTAAAGAAAATGATTCAGTGCTGTCATTGCAATTTTCCATGCGTGAAATCCATCTAGTGTTTGGAAAACTACCCCCACTGCACATTGCTGCAACATGCAGGTTGAGACATATCAAACACCGAGAGGTTTCCCTTCATTTTGCGTGTGTCTGTAACTTACTTATTTCGGTCCATGCTCTTCATAGGACTGTCGGGTACTAACAAAACGTTATAAGGAGAGAGGTATTAGCCTAGGAAGAAATATGTAAGGGAAAGTTAGGTTCTGTACGGCCCCTGCAATACTGATATAGCAGTTGTTTGTTGCTCGATCTACAGTAGGCAGATGGTCGTGAGGAGCTAAGATTTGAATGTCAGGGTCTGTATAAGTTACATGAATGTATCTTAGAAGCATTGAATGGACATAAATGTATTTTAAATTCGTTTATCGTCCAATGTTATCCATGATATTGAGGTGTTACATAATCCAGTGAACTTGCTCGTCTTGGCTGTTGTTGTGGTGGTGGCAATGGTCGTGATGTGGGTTGCCATCTTGCTAATTGGTCGTACTGATCTTGTGATTTTCCAGGGTTTACGTTCCCAGACCCTTTGGCCACCCTTAAGAATGTTCTCAGGGATCGCATCACACAACATCACTTTAACGAATGCCACCATCGCCTGGTCCATGCAAGTGCCACTCTAGACCGTATTCAGGCCCACAAAGATAATAATAAAAGATTCTGAAAAGAGAAAGCATCTTGAAATCGCGTTCACTTTTAAATGAATGCGTTTGGCGATGACCATTTCTGACACTGGAAATGTAATTCATTGGGCTTTAAACTGTTTAAAAAATGAAATCCATAATAGCACGTAATTTCCTTACATATAAGCCTACATGACCGAAAAAAAAAATGAAAATGAAATTGCAAAATCCTTTTATTAGTACCCCATTACAAGAAGGGCTGCAGGAATCTCTCATGTCTTTCTGGGTACTTATACTGATTTTGGTATTCTGGTAATCCTGAACGGTGAGGATGTCTTCCTTGTCAGTTTTATTCGCAAACGATGTAATGTGAGTGTAGAAGTTCTTGAGTTTGATTATCACCATATCTATCATTTTAATTGTGATACGAGCGTGCGCGCGCGTGTGTGTGTGTGTGTGTGTGTGTGTGTGTGTGTATGTGTGTGTACGTGTGTGTGTGTGCGTGCGTGAGCACGCGTGTGCGTGTGTGTGTGAGTCATTAAGGCAACATCTGATGACTGAATTACGACGTATATTCTAAATAAACGCAGGTCTGCTCCCATCTGCTCTGTTGTAGACAGGTTTGAATGCAAAACTTGTATGCGCTTACAGTGCTCTTTTTTCTTTATCATTTTCTTGCAGGACACATTTTTTCTTTCTTTCTGTTTGTTTTTTTTCTTTTTCTTCTTTTCTTTTTCTCTCTTTTTTTCTGTTTTATTTTTTCTTTTTTGCTCTTTTGCACAGATGGTCAACTGATTTAGTTCGGAATGAATGTTGAATATACTGTAGTATGCATTAAAAGCTTGTTGATTTTTTTCTTTTTTGCAGGTCTGTTACAATCACCATTATTTCACACCCAAGGCTCACATGGATTACCCGATTAGGAATAGTCACAATAAGAGTAGAGCTTACATCAATTTTCCTCCAAACCATATCATGATGAACAGCTTTCTGTTCTTTAATTCATATCGCAGTGTAGACATATCGCGTTCAAACAGCATTCCAAGTGGTCGTTACAATTTGCATGTAATGTCTGCAGATTTGCTGAAGACAGGGTTTCACTATTTCAAAGATGGACAAAATCCTCTTGATCCTTTCTTCTTTCTCTACCACCCCCGAGCCAGTGAGAATTGAGTATCGGTACCATAATTTCCACAGCGATAAAGGATTTCGTCTCCTGTTCACCTTTCATCAGGTAAAAGTGTATACAGGTTGCTTTTGTGTTGTGTCAGTATAAGAAGCTTGGGTATTTTGGTACGTGGACTTGCATTTACACTGAAATTTATAAACCTGGAAACAGCTGCTTGGGAACAATGCCGCCATCATTTAAACATCAAAAAGCAGACATGGTTACATTGGTTTGTGAACATAGCAGACAGAAAGAAAATTAATCACCCCGTCAGTTATCTTGTCAGCTCTGACAAATATCACTGCATTAGACATTAAGTTTCACCACCAATCAATCAGTCGTTTGATTAACTAGTCAATCAACTGGTATTTTATGAGCAGATAGAAATCACAATTATGATTTTTCCACCACATGCTAATGCTTCTATTACGCTAATGTCGTATTCTGAAATATCATTTGGAAAGTTCTCTGATAACTTCAAACATGTTTTGAAATAAACCCCTTTGAAGAGAGATCCATCAAGGCAAGATTCTCTCAGGTATGGGCTGCTATAAAGAATAAAGTTTATCACATTAAAATGGGCGTTAGAGTGTGTTTAAGAAACAAATCATAGAATGTGGAATGGAATGATTGTAATCCTTTTGTGTTTGCTGATGTGTGTTTTAAAACCAAGGTTGTTTTGCTCATTGCCAGTGCCAAGACATTATTTACAGCCATTATCTTTGTTGCATTCACATTGAACAAATATGGAATTAATCATAAAATGTACTATGGTGAGGAGAAACCAGAGCAAAGTGGGTGTAACAACAATGCTGCAGAAAACAATTAAAGAAACTGTGAAAGTGGCAGCTGAAATGCATTTACACCACTACCCATGACGTTGTGTGTGTGTGTGTGTGTGTGTGTGTGTGTGTGTGTGTGTGTGTGTGTGTGTGTGTGTGTGTGTGTGTGTGGGGGGAAGGGGGGGGGGTATGCGAGTCTTTTTTTTGCATGGTTGGAAGAAGAGAGGGCGCAATTTGTGCAAGGTAATTGGGGGGAGAGGAGAAGAAGGGAGGTGATTGGGGAGGGGAGGGTTATGTGTGTGTGTGTGTGTGTGTGTGTGTGTGTGTGTGTGTGTGTGTGTGTGTGTGTGTGTGTGTGTGTGTTTTGAGAATGTATGATCCAAAGAGTCCCACTATCAACATGAAGCACGTCCAGGGAGTGGAGCACTCCCATGTGGCCACGCCCTATGTGATCGCAGCACAGGCTTCCAAGGGTGGTGCAGAATTCCTCCAAGATGCTTGCTTCAGCTGTTGAGGACTGTCCTTCTCTGAGTCTCATCCGCACCTCTGGGTGCATTATTTTTCTTTCAGCAGTTTTTTCGGTGCTGCCATGAAGAGCTTCCATTGTTGTTTGAGGCATGCGTTGACTGAGCTACACCCAGCCACTTCGCTGCAGTGGTGGGAAGGCCAGGGAAGGTCACCCATTTACTGCATGGTTCTCATTCAGTGAGGGCAGAAAGCTATTAATTAGCTTCAGGACCCGGTGCTCCACCTTCGTCTGAATGTTCTATGGGGCTTGTGGACAGGAACTGCTGGCCATCAAAGGTCTCTGACGACCACCGTTCTTGTCCACCACTTGATGCCATAAGTTCATCTCCTACAACTCTGTTAGCTTTTTTTTCTTTTTATCTACTATTTCGCTACGTCGTTTTTTTTGTGGCAAGTTTTTTTTTTTTGTGTTCATTTTAAGTGGGGCCTCCATCTACCTATTTTTTTTTCCCAATCTCTTCTTTTCCCCCACTTCAACACCATCCATACTTACTTGCAATGCAGATCTGTGCGTTCTGTTTTACTAATGGACATGTGAATGCAAAGTTTAATGTTTTTAGAGTATGATACATAGCGCCTGCGTTTTTTTTTTCTGTTCATGTATTTGGTGTGCTGACACTTTCATCCCATTTGTATGTGGCAAAAGCAATATTTATATACTTACGTAAATACACACAAATGCATGAAAAAAAGCAAAATAGAAAAAAAGGAGGAACGGCTCAAAGAAGCTTCAGAATTACAAATCAAATGTACAGAGGTGTGGCGAATGAGGAATGGAGTTATGACCATAACAAATGAATGTAAGTTTCCACACTTGTCGCTATCGTTCCTGTAGTTGTAAACATTCCCGGTAATTAGTCTTGAAGAAAAAGGGGGAAAATAATGCAAGGATGACCTTAGGAAAGATCATACAACACGTATACAGATGGAGACGTGCGTCACCTATAATCTTGGAAATTGGGCTCTTCAGCTGTTACTTTTAGTAACTCGGACATAATAAAGACGACACATTTTTTTTTTTTTCATTTTTCTTCAACAGCCCTGCGAAAGTTAACTTTAGTATGTTTTTTGAAAGTCTGTAATAAAAACACGTGAAAAAGTGGAAGGCAGGGAGTGTAAAGGTCCAGAGTATGCCTTTGTCAGAAAATCTTAAGAACGTCTGTGTTATACGTACGTTTTATGCGTACAGTAGTGGGAGCGTTGTGTTTGCTTTTGATATTGGTATTGAAAACAAGGGAGGGAAGGGTGGTGGAGGGAGGGAAGTGGGGGGGTCGAGTGGAGATATTTGGGCGGATGACAACCCTTCTGGGTACTCTGTATATAGGCATATGTGTCATTTGTTGGCTATCTTTTATTTCCCTTTTCTTTGTTCTTCTGCACCTCCCTTACAAGTTGAAATTTTGAATTCACAGCTATGCTGGAAAGTCTTTTTTAACTGATGGACCGCGGAAAGAAGTGCTGGAGAAGAGAATATTCTGTCTGTCTTCTTCTAGTGTGGTTCTACAGGCACAATGAGTGAGAGTTTGTGAATTTGACAGACCTCTCCACTTCCCTACTCTTTACCCCAGTCCCCCGTCAGAACATTCTAGGGGTGTGCTAACCATCTGTCTTGTGTAGTGCCTCCAGCCTGGTCCCATGGTGTGTCTGAGGTGTGTGTGACGACAGCCCTGAAACCTCTTCAATTGAAGCCAGGCACTGACAGCGATGGACCTCGTGAACCTGAACATCATCTTCCTATCCAGAAGACTGTGAACAAACCTGAGTGCTGTCATTGAATTGTGTGCGCTTCAAGCGTGTACTCCTCCTCCATTTCTTCCTCCTCAACACATGGATTTTAACCAGTCGCCGTGGCGAAAGTGGTTAGCATCGCGGACTCCTGGCTGGGAGGTCGTGGGTTCAAATCCCATCAGAGTCATGTGGGTTTTTCTGCCCCGACCGGCTCCTACCCAGAGTTGAGTTTGCTGCAGACTCAGTTGGGAAGACTGGGACCACACACAGTCGAGTTTCATCCACTTAATGGATGCGTTTCTGAGAGTGTTGCTCAAATTTCCTGACCAACACAGCAGGTGTCTGTATCTCCTGGGCCTGGTTGATGCCGGGATATATTATGAAAGGAAGCGTAGAGTACAGCCCTGTCATGTAGTCTCAGACCAAAATGGAAATCTGTAGCATCATCTTAATCATCATCATCCTCATTCTCATCGATCAGCATAAAAATATGTCTCAAATTCTGTGGCCCTTCATGCCCTGCTCTCATGGTGACCTCAGTTCCGATGTCCTCTCCACATCTGTGGCCTTGGTTTGGTTCCGTCAGGGTCACCGGTATCGGCGAGTCCATGGGGGCTGTCCTTGGATGGACGTGGTGGCGCCCTCCAGAGGGAGAGCTCACTCACGCCAGCTCCGCGACTAAGCAATTATTGTCGTCAGTAGGAGGCTTAACAGGTGGTGCCCTGGTATGTTAGATCAGAGCAGGCGCCACTGAACACCACCAAAGTGACTCGGCAGCAGTGCAGTGTCTCCTCCAGTGAATTGCCTCTTGACGACTTGACAGTGGCTGCTCCCTGTGGATTGTCGGTGCCAGGGCTGCGGCAGGGCCAACCGGGCTGTGGCTGTGGATGGGGTGTCGGAATAAGTGGCATGGGTGCACTGCCTCTGAGATGGCGCAGAGAGTGGCACAGCAAAAAAACAAACAAAAAACATGGATTTTATGTCAAAGACTCAAAAGCATCCTTTAAAAAACTGTAACATCACAGTGATTTGTTAAGGTTTCATTATATAATGTTGAAAGCTTAAAAACATTAATACTGCTAGACTTGATGGCGCACTTGCTCATCTGACCAAAGCAAACCCATTTGGTGAAAGAAAAAAAAAAGCAAAAAAAAAAAACATCTCGAACATTTTTTTTCAAACGTGAGAAAGGAAAAAAAAACCATTTCCGATTAATGTTTTAGCCCAGTGTTATTTTCTCACATCTGGCTGTAACTTCATCGCCTTCTTTCAGTCAATTGTTCCAGCAATGGTAGTCGTCAGCTGGAGCACACCATTGAAGACAGCATCGTGCCATCCGACAGAAATCTCTGTTCAGAACTCACAACCATGACCGTGGACATGACAGACACCCACAGCATTTTTGTCACACAGAGAGTGGCGCTCCGCTTCCAGGCGCTGTGCAATGAAGTGCTCATGCTGGTGAGGGATGGCATGTCTGGCAGTGAAGGTCATCCTCGGACACACGTCCTGTAGCTCATGACTCCCTTAATGGTACTGGGTATCTCCGCTGAGATTCGCTACAATTACTAGCACCATCCACTTCTCACCACAGACCACAGGGACAGAGATGAAAGCAGGAATTCCGGTACCCGGATAGTTTTTCGTCCATGCGCCACTTTCCTCCGCCTCTGCCGCCCCTCCACCCCCCACCCCCCCCTCCTTTAACCTCACTAAATCATCACCCGTATTTTCTGACAGGATTCGTGGATCATAGGAAATTCAGAACCATGATCCTACATGTTTCCAAGTCCATGGCAGATGGTAACTGAGACGTCTCCCCTCGCTTCATGTCGTCCAGTCTTGTGAAAGCAGGAACCTTATCCCCTGCCCTTACCTGCCTCCCCTTTGGTTCCTGTTCTTTCTTTACCCATAATTCCCATTCAACCTCAGCTCTGTCACATGATTCTCTGTCCTCCATATTCCAGAATCCTAGACTAGGACCGCTTCTTTCCTGCAAATCCCTGTATAAGTGAATTTCTCCCGGTGGTCAGCAGCACGTAATGTTCAGTCCAGACATACAGAGGTTGACGTGCCACGTTCTACATATTGTTTCACGATCTACATATTGTTGAGATAGATAGTAGAGAGAAGAGAGAGAGAGAGAGAGAGAGAGAGAGAGAGAGAGAGAGAGAGAGAGAGAGAGAGAGAGAGAGAGAGAGAGAGAGAGAAGAGAGGAGAGATAGAGGATAATAGGAAGACATGGTCCAGAGATTCTGAAACAATGAGAGGAGAGAGAAATACATATGACAATACAATGATATGAATTCATAGGAAGACAGGCCCCTTAATGAAGGGTGTGTACATTATAGACAAACTAATCCATATACAACAAATATAACCAGACAAGCAAATCAGTATCATGATGTTGTGTACTCTCTCATCTGAAAGGCCTAGTATGAATATATTGAAGTTTTAATGACATTATTACAATGCCATGACATCCAAAGGTTTCATTTGAAACCAAAAGGCTTCTGTGAAGTGTTGTTGCTATTACTACTTCTGAGATCAAACAAAACAAGACAACATGAAACAAAGTGCATTTTCGTCTTTTTCGTTTTTTTTTTTTAACAAAGTGGACTTAGCAACTGGGAGTCTGTATGATGTATGATTAGCTCTCAGAGAGAGAGAGAGAGAGAGAGAGAGAGAGAGAGAGAGAGAGAGAGAGAGAGAGAGTGATCCATACAAGCGTACTCAAATTTATTTGTCCTAAGGATACGTAATCAATGTGGTGTGTTCAGTGTAAATCTATACCTAGGATGGTCTGCTCCACGTAATCCGAATTTCAGCCAGGATCTCTCTCTCTCTCTCCCTCTCTCTCTCTCTCTCTCTCTCTCTCTCTCTCTCTCTGGGGTCACGTGTCACGTGGTTTGACACGAAGCGACAGGGCGCCATTTATTTCAGCTGTGGCAATTGTTTTCAATTTTCCTGTGACATTGCCAGTTACTGGACTTGCAGCGACTGCGGAGACAGCCCTGAACGCCTCTGCTGACTGAAAACTCTGTGTCAAGTTGGAACATTACAGGAGAAGGCAACAACACAGTGGTCGTTCTACGACTGAAGCCAGTCAGCCCAGTGTCAACAACAATGACACATCCTGTCTGAACCGGATGCAAGTTAAGTATCATAGGAAGAAGCCCCACGGACAGGTGCGACGGGATCAAGAAAGAGCGAAGCAGCAGAACAGACGACCTGAACAGGTTGGTGCTGGTCTCGGTACCACTAGTGATGCCAATGAAATGGCCGTGCCTAACGCCGAATCGGACAAAACACAGCACACAGCAGTGTGCAGAAGAACACATCAAGCCGATTCGCGATGATGGTGGCATGTCGCATACCCAGGATGCGTTTCTGTTTTTTTGCATCTGATCTGTCGGGGTGTAAATCAGTGATCCAGAAATCCACCCGTCAGACATCGTCGATGTAAGTCCAGAACAAACGATCGACAAAATAGTCGCTGATTTTGACACTGGAGTGGTTAAGAATTATGTCGCTACTCTGACAGATCAACAGGTGCAGAGACGATTGCGAGATTCTCACAGAAACAAAGCATTTAGGAAGGTCCATGTTTCGTCAAACGGATGATGTGGGTGTGCTGCTGTGTGAATCATATGATGTCATCATGGAGTATTCCTGCGATCCGTGCTCGGAGGACGATTGTTCATTTCGATACGTTAATCAAGAAGAAAGACACATTTCATCGAAGGGATGTGTTAAACTGGCCAGCCTTCAGAATGGAAGATGCTTAGGCAACACGAAGCATGCAGAGACGTAAGCACGTGCTCTATGGTGGTTGCACGCTCTTCACAGATTTATCCAGTTTTACATGGGGTGACTGTCATCTACAGAACTGACAGTTAATGGATACCAGTGACATTTTCACGTTCGCGCTTTCGTCATGCAAAGTGAAAGAAAAAGACATTGCTGTGGTTTCCATGACAATGAAAATCGAAATCGAGTCGCGTTTTGTTTTTGTACATCGCGCCGATTTGCTAAATGGGCTTTACATTTTAATAGCATCAAACTTCATTTATTCATTCATTCTCTCTCTGAGAAGTGTGTGTCAATTCGATAAGCTGAAACGTAATTGTAGTAGGCCTAACACATGTTTTTAACACGTGTTTTTCATCCCTCTACAATATCCACTAGCAAACAACTAAACGTTTTTAAATCTCGGTAAATGTTCTGCCAAATTCCAACATTACAACGGTGCATACGTCGTGTTGTTTCGATCGACTTTTTGCTTTTGTTTGGCGAACGTTGTGGACTCCCAAAAGCAGCTTGACTGCAGCGTAAGCCCATAGCGTGCTGTGTCCATTAGGAACAGACACAGGAAATGCTCCTCAGAAAAAAAGTTAGATTCGTTGATGTCTGTATACGTTTTTTTTTGTTAACAATGCATTTTCTTCTGAACCAGATCTCCAAGACACCAGCCGAAAACCTTGAGGGTCGATGGAACTGCTCAGTGGACTACTGGAGAAGCTTCAGGCCTCACCTGGCTTGTAATACGGTCACCCAGTGTTTAGACGGAAGAGACGAAGAAAACTGCAGCTATCCCAGATGCCAGGATGTGGGGTTCGAAGTTAAAGGTCGGTGCTACAGTCTGTGGTTTGCTAAAAATATAATCAAGCGCTCCAGCTGGAGACGGAAATGTCTGCGAAAAGGGGCGCAGATCGCCGTTCTCAAAACGACACAGGAATACAAAGATGTGACCCGGATCTTGTGGAGACATCAACAATTCCCTATAGTCATCGGCTTGTTCCATTGTGGGTGGATATCCCAACATGTAAGGAACGTGTATCTGCCTGTTTTTTGGTGAGGTACAAAATGTCGTTTAAAACATTTATACAATCTGACGTTTACGGAATCCCAGAGAGAGAGAGAGAGAGAGAGAGAGAGAGAGAGAGAGAGAGAGAGAGAGAGAGAGAGAGAGAGAGAGTGTGTGTGTGTGTGTGTGTGTTTTTCAAAAACCGACATGAAATATAAAAAAATCGTCAGAGAAAGGCGTTGCAAATGAAGAAATGGCATGAGTCCCATCGAGAGTTGTGAACAGAATAATGTTTCACATATATTTTAATATAAAAACAAGGATAAAAAAAATACGTAAGACATCTGAATTGAAAAGAGAGAATCGATAAAAAATTAATCTTAAAAAAATTGACAAAAAAAGAAATCTCTGACTTAAAGGCAAAGTGATCGTTATTTATTTTTTTCGATTAGTGAATTTTGTCATGTTAAACAATGTATTGGTCTGTTCAGTTACAGACCTGCATATAATAGATGTTCTTTATTTTCATGTAACAGGAAAAACGTCCGAAAAGGTGAAAACAAACAGAAATTGAACCGAAATAAGCAGTTGAAGTGATTGGAACATAATTGCATGATTCAGTTTTTGGAGTTTCTTAATGGTTTCTTTTTTTTTGCCCTGTAGGGCAAGATGTATTTGACTATCATTTCGATCACAAAACTTCACGTAAAACAAAGTGGCGATTTTTAGTGACAACTTTTTAATATAGCGCCCTTACTATCTCCACCCATAAAGAGAGTGGATCAATGGATAGAGAGTGTGGAGTGCCAGTATATAGGATTGTGATTAAAAAAGTTTAATACAAAGCCTCAGAACATTAGAAAAAAAAATGCTGTCAAAAATGAAATGGAACAAAAAAAACAAATGTATCAGCAGTTCACTATGTCTGCGAAAGAAAAATGTAGTGACGTTTTAGATAAAGGTGAATGATCTAGGGCTTAAGAAACTACCCAGAAAATAAGACACGCACTTTTTCATCGAAAGCTATTGCACAATACTTACCCTGCCAACATTACGTTGAACAGAATGAGACACAAATGAAAGAGATAGAAAACACAGGAGAAAGCGTGTAATCACAATTCCCCTCATTCTAGCACCACAAGCACTGACAGCAACGCTGTGTTTGGCTAGGAGGAAAAACAGGAGTACCAGTCTCATCCCCCTAGACTAACCCACTGTTGGAGCAGTTCTGAAAGCATCTTGCACCACTGTGAGATGCTACTGATTAAGCTAGGCATTCTCTGTGAGCCTGTTTCACAGCTCTACCATGTAGAAAGCCTCGGTTCGCTGTCTCTGGTCTTCTCCTGTTTCTGTCCACAACTGTCAAAGCACGGCTTAATCCGTGGTGTTACTTGGCGAAGAACTACTGCCAGCACTTCTGCAAAAATAGTAATAGATAAAAACAAAGATAAAAGAAAAAAAAAAAAAAAGCAGTGGTTTGATCTGGGAGATGAGGTATTTTTTTCGTCTCCAGGCCAAGCACAATATGACATTCCACGGACCGTTTATGATGCTGGAGTGAAGGGGGGAGTACGTGGAGGAAAGAGGAAGAGGGGAGTATGTGACGTGTGAGTGCATGGGGAAGGTGGCGGAGAGGGGGCAGGAGGAGGAAGCAAGGTAATGGCGTACTGCTCGTTGCAATAGAGTAATTCGCCAATCGGTGTCATGGTCAGAGCGCTGTTTCTCTCTTCGCCAGGGGAAGTTGGAAAAAAAAGGGACAGAAGGCATGGCCAAGACAGTGACAGCAGAGGAGGGAGGGAGATGGAGTAATAAGTGGGGGGAGCTAGACATGAGAAATGCACTGTGTGAATTGACAGAATAGCAAAACTGATACAACCCATCAGAAGGAATCTGTTATTTGACTACTTTGCTGGCAGCTGCACATTCTTTACAGATGGAACATCTTTGTTGGACAGCTGTACACTGCTGCAGGTTGCCGGATTTGTCTAGCTAATACACGAACATGGAGATATGCAGTTTTGGGAGGACAGGATCTCAGCAGAAACGCCTCATGCAGAAATTAGTTGTGCATTAAGAAAGCATGCTTTCTTGCATGAAAAACTCTCTGCTTTTGACATCTTTGTGCTAACAAGCCTTTACTTTTTTCGTTTGGGTTCTTTCTGCTTTTCGAAAATGAGCCTAACTGATATCGATTCCCAGTCGATAATTGCATCTAAGTACTGGATTTCTGTAGATAGATTTAGCTCTGTGTAGAATGTGTAAAAAATGCTAATCTTTGAAGAGCGATGGAAATGTTGATGACATTAAACATATATTCATGGTCTGAGGGGTGTGTGGGTGTTCTGAAGAGAAAGAAAAACACCCGAAGGTGCTGGGGAGGACCCAGAGAAGCACTGTCTTCACTTGTCCTTTGAGCAGTCCTGTACCACCCTTGGAGGCCTGTGCTGTGTTGACGATGGCTACAGGCACGCGCAGGACACTCCATTAAGATATCAAGGGACATACCTGCTCCTTAACAGAGCTAAATCAGACTACAGGATGCAACTCATAACAGCCTTAAAGTAGCATCCCCATGGATGTACCAGCCTATGTTTCATGATTACAGAGCCCACCGGCAAAAAAAACACCACCCTCCAGCTGCCGACTACAAGACTACAACTTTGGATTCTCTCTTGAGGGCACATAAGACCGTATGGCGAAAACTTGGCTGTGTCTGGAGTGGCACTGTCTTCATCTGTCCTTGGGCAGGGGTGGTTTGGTCTGTGGGGTGTGCTCGGCAGCTGGAGGGTGGTGTTTTTCGCCAGTGGGCTCTGCAGCCATGAAACACGAGCTGGTACACAGACACAGCCAAGCTTTCACCATACGGTCTTATGTGCCCTCAAGAGAGTATCCAAAGTTGTAGTCTTTCCCCCTGCAACAGGACTTTCCCTGTGGTCAGTGGGTCTTTCCTCACCATCACAGGACCTTTCTCCAGGGTCAGCACACCCCCACAGACCCAACCACCCCTGCCCAAGGACAGATGAAGACAGTGCCATTCTAGACACAGCCAAGCTTTCGCCATACGGTCTTATGTGTCCTCAAGAGAGAATCCAAAGTTGTAGTCTTTCCCACTGTCAACAGGACTTTCCCTATGGTCAGTGGGTTTTTCCTCACCGTTACTGGACCTTTCTCCAGGATCAGCCTTGTTAAGGCAAAGAAGAAAAAAGAAACACCCGAAGGTGCTGGGGAGGACCCAGAGAAGCAGTCTTCACCTGCCCTTTGAGCAGTCATGTTCCACCCTTGGAGGCCTGCGATGTGTTGACGATGGGTACAGGCACATGCAGGACACTCCATTACGATATCAAGGGACATACCTGCTCCTGAACAGAGGCAAATCAGACTACAGGATGCAACTCATAACAGCCTTAAAGTAGCATCCCCATGGATGTGCCAGCCCGTGTTTCATGACTGCAGAGCCCACCGGCGAAAAACACCACCCTCCAGCTGCCAAGCGCACCCCACAGACCCAACCACCCCTGCCCAAGGACAGATGAAGACAGTGCCACTCCAGACACAGCCAAGTTTTCGCCATACGGTCTTATGTGCCCTCAAGAGAGAATCCAAAGTTGTAGTCTTGTAGTCGGCAGCTGGAGGTGGTGTTTTTCGCTGGTGGGCTCTGCAATCATGAAACATGGGCTGATACATCCATGGGGATGCTACTTAAGGCTGTTATGAGTTGCATCCTGTAGTCTGATTTAGCTCTGTAAGGAGCAGGTATGTCCCTTGATATCTTAATGGAGTGTCCTGCGCGTGTCTGTAGCCATCGTCAACACACAGCGCAGGCCTCCAAGGGTGGTACAGGACTGCTCAAAGGACCGGTGAAGACAGTGCTCTCTCTGGGTCCTCCCCAGCACCTTCGGGTGTTTCTTCAGAACAAACTTTAATTCAGAAAAACCTCTTACATTGTGTCTTTTCACATGAAGCTGAGCGAATTGAGGTTCCATCATTTTTATGAGCAGGCAAGAGGCCAAAACAAGACAATTAGACCGAGCTCCACATCTATCATCCTGAAGTCTTTGAAGAAATCTGAGCAGCTTCCAGAATTTTCAGCCCATTTAAGAATTTTCTGGATAAAGGTAAAGCATTGGTTGATGGCCGAAATATAAAATGATGGTGGGTAGTTTTGATGTTTAGTTTCATTAGATTAAGAATCATCTTGTGTGAGTCACTATTTTTTTTCGCTTTTTGAGGACATGTGAAATGACTTCATTGTTTTCCCCATTTATTTGTCGATATATCCATTTGATGTGCATTTTTTTATTTCGTTGTCAGTTAGAGTGCTGTCACATTTAGTTCCTGATTATGATTGTTTTGGTTTTAAGATGACATTTATGGGAAGGCTGATTTGTATTCTCTAATTTTCTTCGTGTATTGGCGGCTATTGTCGTTTTATGCTTGCTTAGTTTGATGATAAACTTTCCGTATAAAGGCATGCTGATTCATGCTTTTCACTGTTTGATTGTAATATTATCTGGGATATTTTGTTTA
>JADBJO010029994.1:5000-12500 GCA_016801955.1 Conus betulinus | reverse complement strand
TTCAAAATGACCCACTCTGAACCGATCCACAGTGCTGAACCTTATTAACAAAAGAGGAAGAAGGTCTCATGCGAAGCGTAGGAACTAACAACATAGCTATATCGTGCTTCACAAGCTCATATTGAAGGAATGGTTGTGAACGGGAGCCATCATAGCTTTACCTGCTGCATATTACTACACATCACAGTGACTGGAGAGGATCCATCAGTGTCTCTTCTGTACCTTCAGTCCATTAGGTGGTGGAGAAGATCGATGTTCCCACAGGGCTGGGGACAGAAGGATCCACTGGTCTGCAGCCACCAGCTTAGGTTTACTGTAGTTTATAGTGTAGGTGATGGAGAGAGAGAGAGAGAGAGAGAGAGAGAGAGAGAGAGAGAGAGAGAGAGAGAGAGAGAGAGAGAGAGAGAGAGAGAGAGATGGAATGGATTATGCAAGATGAAGTACTTGCAGATTTTTTTTCTATCCACACTCCATACTAGCCTAAATTAAGCGTGAAAACAAACACATTTTTTCACGTTCACTTTGCACATGTTTTTTTTTTGTTTTTTTTTTTTTTTTTTTTGCCTCCGGAAATGACACCAAATATGTTCAGATGTCCATCTTCGCCAGCAATATCAAACTTATCGCAAATTAGGTCCCTGCTGAGACATGAGTCAACAATCAAAAAGCGTAATTGTACCTCACTGACCTCAAGAAAACGAAGCATTCCCCAGACGTTCAGACCATAGTCCTAACGTTTGAGGGTGGGTCCCATTGAGAACATACAACGAAAATAGATTTTCTGTCGCGCTGTTGATTTATCTGGTCATCTTTCTACCGTGTCCAATCTCGCCCTTGCTCTCCAGACCTTCAATCAGACCCACCATAGACTTGGCCACAAACGCTGCTTAGCCAGAGTGACAGCAATGCAATTACTGCTGGGCGTTTTTCTTGTCACTGCATTGTACAGACAGGATCGATTGCCTGTGGATTGGTTAGATTGCGTCATTGTGTAACTGTGCGGCATCGACACACACACACAACACACACACACACACACACACACACACACATATATATATATATATATATATATATATATATTATATATATAACTCAAGAATAGTTTGCTTACTTGATTGCTCAAGTGGCGCTTGTTGTCATTCGATGATGCGGTTTGGGTTTGATTCTTAGAAAGTTGATCCACCAGACAGTGTGATTTGAAGAAGATGTCACAAATCCTTATCAGCGTGTTAATCGGAACGCTTAATGCTTTAATGCATGCAGATAACATATATCAACTGACAGTGCACCGCATTATCTAGGGGGTTTAAGTCTAGAAGCATCTTATTGTTTCTCTGTAAGTCCAATCTATACACTTATATGTGGATAAAGAAATCTAAATGGCATGGCTACTACCACTTTCTTCATGATAATAAGGATAAAGAGAAGATAATCGTTTGCTGTTGCTGATGTTCTTCTGCTTTACAGGAATTTCTCTCTCTCAGGAATCTCTCTCTCTCTCTCTCTCTCTCTCTCTCTCTCTCTCTCTCTCTCTCTCTCTCTCTCTCTGTACCTCTCCCAGTCTCTCCCAGTCTCTCTGATCTCATCCCTCTCTCTCCGTTGATGTCTCTCTCGGCCGAAATGGATGTGTTTTGTAGTATGCGGGCGAGAATAATAATGGTCTTACCATGACATACGATCTTGTTGATGTGTTGTGAAAGGAGAGGCCACCACACCTTTCTGTCTCCATTCTGTCGCCCATCATTACGGCCACTGGACGTGATCCAGCAGGGTCTCTCTCCTTCAATTCACTCTGCCGAGTGCTGGAGGGGAACTAATTTTTGCACAGGACTGTAGGATGACAGAAATCCACTTAGGCTGCAGCTCCTGTCGTACTTCTGCAGTGATGTATTGAGGAACGGACGATTAGGCATATAAAGTCCTGTTGATTACATTGATGAGAGAGAGAGACATAGAGAGAGAGAGAGAGAGAGAGAGAGAGAGAGAGAGAGAGAGAGAGAGAGATTATGTGAGACTTAAAGTGCATAGAACATTTGCTATTAAAAGGCAAGACGTGCTGTGCACTGAACATTTGCAATTTAATAAAATCAAGATTATATGAAAGTTAATCAGCATCTAACGTTCATAGTTTTGTTTTCTTATTCTGTGGACATTTTATACAGTCCACATTAATATAGCGTTTCAGCACCTGGTGTAAAGAAAATTATCTTTGAGCTTAACGTCAAAAAAACAAAGGAGATGATCATAGATTTTAGGAAAGCGGAAAATTATGTGCCTGATCTTTACATTGATGGAGAAAAAGTGGAACGGGTAGAGGAATACAAATATCTGGGCACAACATTAGACAATAAGCTCACTTTCAATACACACACCAGGTCCGCATACAAAAAATGCCAAATTAGAATGCATTTCCTACGCAAATTGAGGAATCTGCATGTCCAGCCAAAAAATTCTTAAAACATTTTACAGGAGTTTTTATTGAGTCTGTCTTGACTTTTTCATGCATTTGCTGGTATGGAAATCTTAATTTGAAAAACAGCAAACTCTTGGATGCGTTGTGAACATCTGCGGCAAGATTGTTGGTGAGAGACAGGAGAGTATGAGTGAGCTGTATGAAAGGCGTGCGGTCAACAAGGCTCGTGCGATTGTTAGTGACAGTGGGCATACGCTTGCGCGACAGTTTGTGCTCCTTCCATCAGGCAGACGATTTTGTGTTCCCAGAGCTAAGCTGATGCGCACAAAAAGAGCTTTGTGTTCAAATCCATTGCGTTTTTAACAAAAACAGCGTGTAAGAAGAGGCGATGGATCACCTGTGACACAAGCATGTGCGCGGGTGTGTATGTCCGTGAGCAAGCGGGAAAGTATAGATGCTGGAGTGTGGGTGTGTTTTCTGTGTTTTATGTGTGCATGTCCTGGAACAGTGAGAAATAGAAAATGTCTGGAAATGTGTCTCATCTTAATGATTTTAATGATAAATCTCTCTCTCTCTCTCTCTCTCTCTCTCTCTCTCTCTCTCTCTCTCTCTCTCTCTCTCTCTCTCTCTCTCTCTCTCTCTCTCTCTCTCTCTCTCTCTCTCTCTCATACGTGCACACATTTATGTATATATAATCAAGAGTGACTGAGTGTGTACTTTTTATTGCACTACCACCAAAGGAGAAAGATTGAAATTCCCATTTTGGTGTTACACGCATGTTTTATTGTTTGTAAGTAATTTTAATTTCCAGTGTCACGTTTGTAACTATAAATTTGTATGTCTTAACTTTTAGGGCAGCGGTCACAATGTAATTTCTCTTGTAACGAGAGATAATAAAGTTTTCTGAATCTGAATCTGAATCTGAATAGGAAAATGGTCGCATGGAAACAAACCTCACCTTTTGGTATGCTATTTTCTGATGCATACCAAATACCTTACTCTTCTTCCATCTCCTCCTGCAACGCAAGATCAAAAAACTAACCCCTGAAGAAGTCACCGCTAACCAAGAAAAGTCTAGCCTGATGGCAGGAAACGGTACCATCTGGCATTCTCAGGATAACATCGTGACGTTTTGGGAAGCATTCGACTGAGACCCGTGCACTGAAAATAGACTGTCCGTCATTGTGAAAGGTTCTCTGGCCCTTCAATCAGGCCTGCATTCATGTGGCCACAGTGTTTCCCAGCCACTTAGTGGATAGTATTCTGATTCATCCTAAGCTGTGTGGTTTTGTGGTAGATCGCTGTCTGGCTAGGGTCGATTTCCTGATAGCTGATTGTCGTGTGTTTGAGTAATTGTTTTGTGTTGACTTCTTTTGGTATTTTTCAATATTGTGTTGTGAATTTGTAGTTGAGCTGGGCGTTTGCTGTCATCGGATTATGCAGCACAGCTTTGATTTATAGATGGTTGATTGCGTAAATGGATGTGATTTTAAGATAATAGAAATCACCAATCTGTGTGGCGATGTGATTTTTAACATTTCGTACTTTATGTTAAGCAGTTAATGTCTTATTTGGTTATTGCATAGCATAATCTTCTATTTTATGTGTACACAAACTTCATTGTCTAGTCTGCGTGGTCAGTGCACACTAATGTGTCAATAAGAAAATGTTAAGATTTTAAAGATATGTTTATGTTTGGTTTCATTTGTCTGAGGCTGTTGAAATAGTATGTCGAATATCAAAGCTAGCTCCGGTAAATTCTCACAATGGTGAGAGTGGAGTGCTAAGGACAACAGCAACGATGATAGTAATGGTAATGATGATGATGATGACGACGACAACAGCAACAACAACAACAACAACAACAACAATATAATAATTATAATAATAATAATAATAATGTTGTTGCTGCTGCTGCTGCTGCTGATGATGATGATGATGACAGTAACGATAATTATGATGATTAGAATATTGATAATGATAGTAGTGATAATTATAACAGTAACGATAGCAAGAAGAAGAAGAAGAAGATGGCGAGCAAGCGAGCGGGAGAGAGAGAGAGAGAGAGAGAGAGAGAGAGAGAGAGGAGAGGAGAGGAGAGGAGAGGAGAGGAGAGGAGAAAAGGAGAGCGTATTGAATGCATGCCGAAAATGATTGTGGAAATTGTAAAATGACTCGAGTAATCATTTTCCGTTGGGTAACAGCAAAGTTAGTTCCTGTTGACAGTCATCCCTAGAATGCTACGGTGCTAAACACACTGAGAAATGTGAAATTGAGAAATAACGGACTTTGCCCCCAAGACAGGTGGAAGAGGGGGGATGTAGAGGTCAAGGTGTGTGTGTGTGTGTGGGGGGGGGGGGGGGGGGGGGGGACAGTTGTACGAGAAGGGTTAGAAGGTAATGGATGTGGAGGAGTTTACTTAACTACAGTTTTAACAAGTTGTCAACTTTAGATTGTTTCTGCTTCAGTTTTACTCTCTCTGTCTCTCTCTCTTTAAGTCTTTAAACTGAGAAATAATTTCTGCTTGTCTTCCTGTGTCTCCTCTCTCTCTCTCTCTCTCTCTCTCTCTCTCTCTCTTCTCTCTCTCTCTCTCTCTCTCTCTCTGGTGTGAACGTGCTTACCACTGAAACTGAAATAATTAAACTGTAACATATTCTGTTTGTGACGTGAGGGTGAGAAACAGACACCGTGTCCGGGTTTTTTTTTTTTTTTTTTTTTTTTTTTTTTTTTTTTTTTTTTTTTTTTTTTGAGTCATCTGGGCTTTGACAGAATCCAAACCCAGGCCGCGTGCATGCTAGTTAAATGTCAGACGTATAAATGTAAATCTGCGAAAATGATAGGCGCGTGAGCAGCATCACTAGCGAAGTCGATACCCCCGTTGTTTTGCTGGTTTAGCTGCTGGTGTTGTTCTTGTCGATTGTGTGTGTGTGTGTGTGTGTGTAGCGGACGGGGAGGGCAGGGGATGGAGACGGTAGAGGTGTAGAGTGTATGCAAGGCGACGGGAGGAAGAGAGCGCGAAAGTTAATGTGCAAGACTCTTGCAGTGCAAGGGCGGTACGCATGTCACTGTTACGAGCTGTCCGTATCTCACTCTCTCCTCTATACTCTGTATAGGTATGTATGCAGAATATAGATAGATAGATAGATAGATAGATAGATAGATAGATAGAACACACAATCACAAAATATAGTTTCCTCATGCAGCTAGTGAAGGATTTTCATATTTATTATATACATTTTCTCCTTCATTTTTACTTCATCTTCAAGTTTTTTTTTTTTTTCTCAATTTCAAATCTTTGCCAAGTCATTACTACAATGATGGGAGAATTGTTAACCTGCACTTGTTTTCTCCCACTACTTAATTGTTCAGCATTATATTGTTTGGTCAATCAGTGGGTGATTGCATCTCTTAGGAGATCCAAGGAAAGGTTTTCTGCACAATTCTTAGCCACTGACAATGTTTGGGTTATTGAACAGCACAGCAGAGCTGACCACTCAGACTGTTCCATATCTTTTGATCTCCCTTGCATCCTTAAATGGATCCTCAAGCATAGGCTCAAAGATTGTCCTTTACATTTTATACTGTTTGCGTAATGTTTTTAGTTTTCAACAACTTTTTTTTCCTCTCCACACTTTCGTTTTGTTTAATTCTACTACCTTTTGCTGGCTGCTTTGGGGTGTGTTGTTGGATTCTTTTTCGAACCCTTTGCGGTCGGAACACCACAGAATTATGGACAGTGGTGTGTCTCTATCCGACGCTAAGAGCACAGACACAATAAGCCTTGTGTCCCCGATAAGTCCGATCCGGCGGACGAAAGGCCTCGGAGCAGGCGATACATATATAAACTTTGCCTTAGCGAGGGATTGGTATAGCCTTAGCGAGGGAAGCGAGGGATTGGTATAGCCTTAGCGAGGGATTGCGATAGTTTCCTCATGCAGCAAGTGAAGGGTTTTCATATTTATTATATACATTCTCTCATTTACTTCAGGGATTGGTATAGCCTTAGCGAGGGATTGCGATAGTTTCCTCATGCAGCTAGTGAAGGGTTTTCATATTTATTATATACATTCTCTCATTTACTTCATCTTCAAGTTTTTTTTTCCCCTCTCAATTTCAAATCTTTGCCAAGTCATTACTATAATGATGAAAAAGAATTGTTAACCTGCACTTGTTTTCCCCCCACTACTTAATTGTTCAGCATTATATATATATATATAGAGAGAGAGAGAGGAGATACATGTATGTGTGTGAGAGAGAGAGAGAGAGAGAGGTGTTTCCTTTAACGAAAAAAAACCATCGTGTTTATAATTACCTGAAAAAATAAAACGACGTGCTATTTAGACGAGGCTGTAGATGCATTTAATACATGCATTATATTGATCAATTCTATTGATGCGATGTATTCTAGTTTTCTGCTGTTAAAATGAAATCAACTCCACTGAATTTTTTTCAGTACTCTATACTACCTTTAATTGATAAGGATACCCCCTCGAACAAGTCCTTCCTTTAAATATCTCTCCTTTCTTTTTTCTCTTTTTGTGTGTGTGAGTATATATATATATATATATATATAATATATATATATGTGTGTGTGTGTGTGTGTCTGTCTGTTGCCTCCAACGCACACCACAGATCTAAGTTCAGCTTGTATCCCTGTCTTCAAAAGGAGGATTATAAACCAGTCACGAAACAAGCCACTAGTGGCAAGTCAGCCAGAATGTCAGGAACGTCCTTGTACCTGAACTGGTGGCAAGGAAGCGGCAACATCGGGCAAATGCAGAACGTCATCTTGAAGCTTGAAGAGGGATTCAGTCGTGAACTTGCATCAAAAACAGACTTCTGTCGCTCTGAAGAGTTCTCTGGTCATCCTCTTGCTTTGCACGGATCCTGGCCTTCCTGGCAGGGCCTGCAATCACTCTCACACACAACGTGGACACAAGTAGTGCTTCTGGCCGCTTTGACAGCAACGCAATTAATATCCCAGGCAGGCTTTTTGCAGTATCATTTATTTGTTAATGTATTCATTATTTTACTTTTGTTTTATTTATCCACTATTGTTTTACTTTCGTTTGTTTGTTTGTTTA
>JADBJO010029993.1:12500-18413 GCA_016801955.1 Conus betulinus | reverse complement strand
TGCAAATACACAGCAAACAAGAGAAGAAGTAACAAAGAAATCACTGCACACCTCAAACACTGCTATGCATTATAAGGCTACCAAGAAAAAAATTCCAAAAAAGAAATGTTGCAAAGTTATTCCTCACCTCTCAAGCATGGTAGAGCAGTTAAAAAAAAGCACATTGCAACTGTTAGAAAAACAACCACAAACTAATCCCAGCAGGTGCATGATGTGTGTAACCAACTATTTGCTTGGAATCTGTCGTGGTGAATCAAGTGGAACAACTTGTGCAGTGTCAATGAAAATGAAACTGCCATATAAGCACAACTTTTTCTTGGGGTGTTTGTTTCTTCAACGTTTTCAATTGGGTCACCAGAAGGTTCCTTTCACATTCATTCCCTAAGGATCCAGTGTCAGGTGGGGTCACCAGTAGGTTCCTTTCATATACATTCTCTAAGGATCCATTGTCAGTTGGGTCACCAGTAGGTTCCTTTCACATTCATTCTCTAAGAATCCATTGTCAGGTGGTCACTAGTAGGTTCCTTTCACATTCGTTCTCTAAGGATCCATTTTTGACAGGTTTCTTTTTGTCATTTATTTCTATCATAGTTTTGTTTTGTCTTGTTCCTGCACAATGCTGGGAAGAACAAATGTCTCCGACTTTGGTTCTTTTTATCAGTGATTCTTTCCTGCTTGATCAACTTAAGTATATAACAATAAAGTACATTGTGTGTGTGTGAGTGTGTGTGTATGTATGTGTGTGTGCGTGTGTGTGTGTGTGTGTATGTGTGTGTGTGTGCATCTAAGGGATTCTTTTTGCGCTAGACCAACTTAAGTAGGTAAAAATAAAGTACCTAACATTATGTGTGTTGTGGTGTGTGTGTAGGGGGGGAGGGGGGTGGGTGCTAGCATGCATGCATGCATGCATGCGTGTGTGTGTGTGGTGTGTGTGTGTGTGTGTGTGGTGTGTGCGAGGATATTTCAGAGTTAGGAAATACTCTTGTACACAGGGAATTTGTGGGTTCCCACCCAACCACACCCCCTCCCCTCCACTCCACCCGCCCCGACGCCTTCCTACAGTTGCTGAGTGTAGCGGGGACTCAGATTGGAAGACTGGAACTACTCCACTTAACGCATGCATTCTGACCATTATTGCAGGTGCCTGTGCACCTCCGGTCTGTATGTGTGATGGAAGTGTGGAGTTCACATCGTCTGTGCATTCTGACCATTATTGCAAGTGCCTGTGCACCTCCGGTCTGTATGTGTGATGGAAGTGTGGAGTTCACATCGTCTGTGCATTCTGACCATTATTGCAGGTGCCTGTGCACCTCCGGTCTGTATGTGTGATGGAAGTGTGGAGTTCACATCGTCTGTGCATTCTGACCATTATTGCAGGTGCCTGTGCACCTCCGGTCTGTATGTTGTGTGATGGAAGTGTGGAGTTCACATCGTCTGTGCATTCTGATCATTATTGCAGGTGCCTGTGCATCTCCTGTCTGTATGTGTGATGGAAGTGTGGAGTTCATGCCGTCTGTGCATTCTGACCATTACTGCAGGTGCCTGTGCATCTCCTGTCTGTCTGTATGTGTGATGGAGACTTCGGGCTTACCATTAGCTTGAAGAAAACACAGGTCATGGGACAGGATGTTGACTCTCCCCCAGTCATCAGCATCAATGACCATGAACTGGATGTTGTTAATGACTTTGTTTATCTGGGCTCAACTATCTCAGACACCCTCTCACTTGATGCACAGCTCAACAGGCGCATCAGCAAGGCAGCCACCCCACGCCATGACCTGACTGACAAAGAAAGCATGGAACAACAGCAAGCTGACCGAGCACACAAAGATCCAGATCTACAGAGCCTGCGTCATGAGCACCCTCCTGTATGGCAGCGAGTCTTGGACTTTGCGTGCCCGACAAGAGTGAAAGCTCAATGCTTTTCATATGTGTAGCCTCCGACGCATTCTGAACATCACCTGGCAGGACAAGGTCCCAAACACACACTGTCCTGGAAAGAGCCAGATGCACCAGCATGTACATGCTGCTGAAATGGAGACATATGTGCTGGCTCAGCCATGTTGTGCGCATGGATGACGGACGGATCCCTAAAGACCTCTATGGAGAACTTGTGCAGGGAAAACGTCCCACAGCTGCGATTCAAAGACATGTGCAAGAGGGACCTAAAGGCCTTGAACATCAACCAGAACAAGTGCGAAGCAACAGCCCTCAAACGGTCAGCCTGGAGACAGACTGTGCAGAAAGGTCTCTCCAAGTTCGAAGAGACACTCGCTCAGCAGCTCGGCAGAACGAGAAGAAAGGCTGCAGCCCAGGCAGACAGACCAGCATCAGACTTCATCTGTGCCCTCTGCCACAGGGACTATCGTTCCCATGTCGGACTGGCCAGCCACACCCGTCGCTGTACCAGAATAGACAGCTAGAGCGCAACTCCATAGTCTTCCGAGACTGAAGGATGCCTAGCTATGCACCTCCTATCTGTATGTGTGATGGAGGGGTGGAGTTTACCTCATCTGTGCATTCTGACCATTATTGCAGGTGCCTGTGCACCTCCGGTCTGTATGTGTGATGGAAATGTGGAGTTCCCATCATCTGTGCATTCTGATCATTATTGCAGGTGCCTCTGCATCTCCTGTCTGTATGTGTGATGGAGAGGCGGAATTCATGTCGTCTGTGCATTCTGACCATTATTGCAGGTGTCTGTGCACCTCCTGTCTGTATATGAGTGATGGAAGTGTGGAGTTCATGTCGTCTGTGCATTCTGACCATCACACAGGCATCTGTGCACCCCTGTCCAGGAAAAAAGATTATGGAAGCATGGCCTACAACCATGTCATGCCACCTCTGACCTTTCTTTCTTTCTTTCTGCGTACGCAGGCTGATACTCCTGCGGGCACTCCCTGTGTAGACAGGCAAGTATTAATCCATCTACCCAATAAAGGAAGTAGAGTTTTGTGTGTAGGACCATTTTTTTTATCCCGCCATTAAGGCAGCCATACTCCAACTTCGGGGAAGGTGCATGCTATGTGCAATGTGTCATCCATACCAACAGCCAAACTGGCCTTCTCTTCCTAAAGCTGGTGATGGGATTTTACGTGTGTGCAAGATGTTATGTGTGGTTTCACACATGGAACCATGGTTTATAGTCTCATTCAAAGGACTGTATGGGAAATGGAGTCAGACCCAATGTCAACTCTGAGGGAAAAATCCCCCTGTACCAAAACAGCCCACTACATGGCGAAGACTCAAACTTGCAACCCCAGGATCATGAGTCCGATGCTCTACCAACTGGGCTATTCCGGCCCCCACCTCAGACCAAACAGGGATCCCATAACATCATCATCTTCACTGATTATGCCAACACAAAAATAACATCTTCACTTCTATCATCCTTTTCACGCCCAGGTCCTGCGGCGACCTCTGTGTTGACTTTCTACCTCATGTCAGATTCTTTGATGTCAGCAAGTTTCTTGTGGAACTGCCACCAGGTGAACCATGTGGTGCCTCTGGAGCGAGCGAAAACTCACACAGTACGTTTCACAGTTAAACCCGTTGTTTCCATCAGCAACAGGCAGGACAGGCGGAGGAGTCCTGCTGATGCTGGATCAGAACAGGCGCCACTGACCACCACTGAACTGACTGACCACCACTGAACTGACTGACCACCACCGAACTGACTGACCACCACTGAACTGACTGACCACCACTGAACCCCTGAACTGACTGACCACCACTGAACTGACTGACCAGCACTGAACTGACTGACCACCACTGAACCACTGAACTGACTGACTACCCCTGAACCACTGAACTGACTGACCACCACTGAACTGACTGACCACCACTGAACTGACTGACCACCACTGAACCACTGAACTGACTGACCACCACTGAACTGACTGACCACCACTGAACTGACTGACCACCACTGAACCACTGAACTGACTGACCACCACTGAACTGACTGATCACAACCGAACTGACTGACCACCACCGAACTGACTGACCACCACCGAACTGACGGCAGCGGCGCAGTGTCTCCTCTGGTGGGTTGCCTGCTGGTGCTATGATGCGACAGACCAAGTGTGGGTGTGACAATGTGTTACATGGGGGAGGGTATGGGGGGTAGGTGAAATGAGCTGGTGCTATGATGCGACAGACCAAGTGTGGGTGTGACGATGTGTTACATGGGGGAGTGTATGGAGGTAGGTGAAATGAGCTGGTGCTATGATGCGACAGACCAAGTGTGGGTGTGACGATGTGTTACATGGGGGAGGGTATGGGGGGTAGGTGACGTGAACATGGGAGCTGTATGGGAGGTAGGTGAAATGAGCTGGTGCTATGATGCGACAGACAGGTGGGAAATGTCACTGGACTGGCGTCGAGAACAACCAAGAAGAGAAAAATGAGTATTGTTCATTTCATTCGGCAGAGTCAGTTCCCCTTATTTGTCCCCCATCCTTCATCCCACATTTTTGTGAACATTAGCTATCATAATGTGTCAACACTCCAGTCAATATCAGTTACAGAATTCAGTTCTGGAATCAACTGAAGATGAAAACATTTACATGTGCAATGAGTCTAAAAATTAATACATTTCCAGAAGTTTTAAGGAAGAAAAAAAATTGTTAGTGGGCATAATTCAACGAAAGAGAAAGATGGAAATTGCATGCGGAATTGATTTACGTATACAGGCATAGTGTTGCAACATGCTGTTAATTAACCCATTATGTTCGTGTATAACTTTTTTCTTCATAATACGATAAAAACAAATCAGATAAAATACAACTGATGCATAAATGATAGGCAATGATTAAAAAATGCAAAGAAATAAACAAAAAAGAATGACACTGGTGTGTACAATACGCTTTCAAACTCAGGAAACGGTCAAACAAAGATAACAGAAAAAAGAAAGAACCAAAGAAATGAAGTAACTTCAATCTGAAGAAACACGTTTCACGGCATACTTTTGTACAGCTTCATGACCGGCACAACTCCACTGTTGTCTGTGTGGACTTGTACTTCTGTATATCCCTTCATCTTCTCTCCATCTTTCAGAGGATTTATCGCATATTATATATGTATAATATCATTTATCTATAAGTCTAACATAAAAGATCTGTTTAAAGTCTTGAAATCACTTTGCTTTAATCTCAGTCATGTTCTATGGCATAAACTTTTAATTAAACTTCCATTTCAGATTTGTTGTGCATCATCTCTTTGTACTTTCAGATCCAGGAATAAAAGGGAAAAAAAAAAAAAAAAAAAAACCTTTATTAAAAAAAAAAAATCTTTCTTCTACCCTTTATTAATGTCTTGGAGATAAGAATCAGGGGGTAATATTTATACGTCATACTGTTTGGTTTTCTTTTTTTTTTTTCTTTCACTTCAATGACAAAGATGTTTGGTATTATCTCTATGCCATACTGTTCGGCTTTCTCCTACCCTTCACTGATTTCACAGACATACAGATTTCTGGCACTATCTATGTCATACTGTTTGGCTTTCTCCTTCCCTTCACTGACTTCATGGACATACAGATTTCTGGCACACTGTTCTTGCACTATCTATGTCATACTGTTCAGGTTTCTCCTTCTCTTCACTGACCACGGACATACAGATTTCTGGCACTATCTATGCCATACTGTTTGACTTTCTCCTTCCCCTTCACTGACTTCACAGACATACAGATTTCTGGCACTATCTATGCTATACTGTTTGGTTTTATTCCCCTTCATTCACTTCACGGACATACAGATTTCTGGCACAAACTATGCCATACTGTTTGGTTTTATTCCCCTTCATTCACTTAACGGACATACAGATTCTGGCACTAACTATGCCATACTGTTTGGTTTTATTCCCCTTCATTCACTTCACAGACATACAGATTTCTGGCACTAACTATGCCAT
>JADBJO010029993.1:0-7500 GCA_016801955.1 Conus betulinus | reverse complement strand
TTTGTCTACAATGAAAATCAAAAAACCATACAAGCAATGTACAGGTTCCATCTTCCTGAAGATGACACCACCAGAACAGACCTTTTTCAGACGGATCTCCTGCCGTGCCATGTGACCCCTGAACCCTGACTGAATTGCAACGGCCGCCTTTGACACTTCTGGATCATTTAAGTCAATATCCACTTCCTCTTCGGAGGCCTACAGTGGCAGCAAGCAACAGTTCCAGATGGACATTAATGTTTGTTTTGTGTGTATGAACCCTGGATGCTCACTAGAACTGGTTGGGGGGAGGAGAGAAGGAGGGATGGTCTGGAGAAGGGTTGGAAGGGTGGGGTAAAGATGGGGGCTAGTGGGGGAAGTACAAACGTCTTGGAATATGGTCAAGCCTTACTGAAGTTCTTCAGAATGTCTTGTTCTTCAAATATCAATGCCTAACAGTGCATGATGAAAGAACACCTATGTAAATCAATAAATACATAAAAGAAATGATAATATAATAGTAATATTAATAATAACGATGATAATAATAATAATGATGATGATGATAATGATAATAATGATGATGGTAATAATAATGATAATAATGAGGATGATAATAAATATGGTAAATGATGATGATAACAAGAAGAAGAAGAAGAAGATATTAATAATAATAATATATTAATAATAATAACAACAACAACAACAATAACAATAATAATAATAATAATGATAATGCTCAGCAATGATGCTCAATGATCATGTTTTAATTGAACAACAACAACGCCAAAGCCAATTCTATGAAAGTAAAAGGGGAATAACACACATATTCTGTCTAATGTACCTGGCATTCATCACACACTGAGCCACATAAAGACAGAGACAAGCTTCTCAGGGGCTCCAAATGAACAATGCCTACAGCATAAGTTCACCTAGCACACATGCAGACGTGTCCTGTGTCTGCATTTGTGCTAGGCAAATGGGGGCCGTAAGCACCTTTCCCTTGCGGTTCTGAGCAGGTAACTGTCTCACCATGGCAGTGACAGTTTATCTTTCCTGTTTTGTTATTTTCTGTTTACTGTTCCCTGTTCATTAATATAATCATAATAATAATAATATAATAAAATAATAATAATAATAATGAGATCATTTATGGCACTTGATCTTACATAACCCCTAAGTGGCTTACAAATACAAAAAGATAAAAAAAAAAAAATATATATATCTATATATATATATATGAAACCAATAAGAAGATAAACAATGCAACAAGTACCATGCATCTACAAACAAGAGTGCATACTGACACACACTCATGCAGACACACACACACACACTCTCTCTTCTTCTGCACACCACTGGCTAGGATTGTATCTCTGGTTATATACAGCCTAGAGACTGACTGAATATCAACAATAAATGACCAATGCATCTGTATAATAAATCAATACATCCATCTACCAGCTCTTCCATCCACCAAGAGTACACTAAATCAACACAGTCCAACTGTTTGTTATATTCAAAAGAAAACGAAAATGTACCCTTTTGACCATTAGACAATTATTTTTTTTCAAAACTGCAGTTAAATGCATGTTTTAAAAACAGGAACAAATTATAAAAGCAGCCTCTTGAATCATACACTAATCATTCACTCACTCACGCACTTAGCTGCCAACTCAATTTTGACCTGGTTCCTTGAAAAACAGTGTTACGTCATGCTCCATTTGAGAGATTTAAAATTTTGTTTTTGAGTTGAGAATACATTTCGTCAGATCTAGTAACCTCTTTGATGATACGGACATAATCTGCTTTTTCAAATCAGTGTTTTTGATTTGAGGAGTGTAATAACAAAAAGTATATGAAAGTAACAATGAATTAAACAGAGTGCATTAAAGTTTTCAGCCTTGAAGGTGGATGAACCAAAATTAATAGGGAATGGTGGGAAGGTGAGAGCATACAGATGCATGTCATTAGGAATCGGGTGTGGCCGAGACTTGGGCAAGAAAAAAGAATCATTCAGCCATTTTTGTTTCTGCTACTGGTTTTCAGTAAGAATAGATCAAAATAAAATGAAAAAAAGCCACATATGCTATACACCACACACACACACACAACAAACACACATTCACACACACACTCACACACACACACCACACACACACACACACACACAAACACACACACACACAACAACACTCACACACACACACACACACCAAAAAACTGCAATAAAAAAAAATTACTGTTAATACTCACAGCAAAATTATGCTAAACTGTATAAACACCAAGCAGTGCATTAAAAGAAAAAAACAAACAAACAAACAAGAAACCAAGCAAAGGTAATCCTCTACAAAACACACTTACCTTCTTGGTCTGAAATCTCTTGCGGGCCTTAAATCCCTTGAACTGCGCCTGGATCTTGACAGGCACCTCTCGCCTCTTTGTTCCCTCTCGCCTTTTCTCTCTCTTTGTCGCCCTTCCCGTCACTCATCTCTCTCTCTCTCCTCTCTCTCTCTCTCTCTCTCTCTCTCTCTCTCATTTTACTTTCTCTTTCTTTTTTTTCGTATGCGTATTGTAGTTCTAGTCACTTTTTGCATGCATGTTCTTTTTTTTTCTTATCTTATTGTGCATTGTTGACCCTACTCAGGGCGAGGACGGGATGTAAAAAAAGCACACCAGTGGCTGATCTATTATCCTCGTAAATAATGAATTTTGCCTTTCTCTCTCTTCTCTCTCTCTCTCTCTCCTCTTCTCTCTCTCTCTCTCTCATGAAGCGGCCCTGAGAAACGTGTGGTAAATACCATAAACTAACCATTAATCACCTCTCTCTCTCTCTCTCTCTCTCGGGCTCTCTCTCTTCTCTCTCCTCTCTCTCTCTCCCTCCCTGCCGAGTCGTCGTAGCACGCTGAATCACTGGAACCAGTGTGTGTAAAATCTGACTTATGCACCCCATTCGTGTAGTTCATTAACCAGGTAAACCATCGAGTATGAAAAGCATAGCGTCGCGGATCCCGCTGGGAGGTCGTGGTTCGATTCCCATCAGAGCCATGTGGGATTTTACTGCCCGACCGATCCTACCCAGATGTCTGTGTTACACAGGCCTGGTTAACACCAGGATAAATGGTTTAAAATAAGCGTGGAGTACAGCCCTGTCATTCAGTCTCAGACGGAATGGAAATCCTAGCATCACCTTCATCATCCTCATTCCATAGAACAGTATTTTCAAAAAGTCTCAAATTCTGTGGCCGTACATGCCCTGGGCTCTCATGGTGACCTCAGTTCGATGTGCTCTGCACGTCTGTGGCCTTGGTTTGATTCGGTCGGGGTCATAGGTAGCAGCAAGTACATGGAGGCTTATTGTCACCAGTAGGGGGGGGGTTAGAAGTGGTGGTTGTCCTGCGTCTATGTTGAATCAGAACAAGCGCGCACTGAACACCACCGCAGTGATTCGGCAGCAGTGCAGTGTCTCGTCCAGTGGGTTGCCTCTTGACGACTGACGACTTGACTGACTGTTCCCGAGGACTTGCCGGATCGGGGGCTGCGGCAAGAACGGGCCAGGTTGGTGGCGTGGCTGGACAGGGGGGAGGGGGGGGGGGTGAGGGCGAGAATGAACAGTGTGCGTGCAATCCCACGAGTGACACAAAGGATGGGACCAAAAAAACTAAGTATGAAAAGAACATTCTTATTTTCCCCGTTGTGTAGGGACTCTTGACTCTTAGCCCTGCAATGTACCCGTTATATATAAACCAGTGTGAGCAACACGTGTTACACCTTGTCCTTCAGTGAGTGGGAGACTGTGCCTACCTCTCTTCCTCTTGTAAATAAAGCGGTTGCATCAGGTATCGCAGGGCAGCAATGACACGCTCCTGGTGCTTTCAGTTTCTGGTGGCTGGGTACAAACAAATGCAAGGGTCTACTTCTTCTACAGAACCGCATTCATACAATGTGAGCATACGGGCCTGTGGATGTGTGTGCACAAACACCGAGACCCGTACAAAATATACTTTCTTTGCGATTGTATGGGTGTGATTAAAGTGGATTCAAAAACCCATTGGACAACCTCTTTTGACTTCAAAACCCTCGTTTGAAGTTTGAGAAGAGAAGACAGCGTCACTGGCTTGTTTAAAGTTGTTAATAATGGTGCCTGGCGCCTATATGCACGAGAATCATAAATATACTTAACAACAAGCTCGTATATTTCGATTTTTGTTGTTGTGTCTAAATGTATCACTTCCAATCCTGCCAAGCTAAACGACGTATGAGATCCTCTGTTAACGTGAAACAGCAATCCAAACAGACCTAAAAACTATTTGCCATCTATCCTGATATCAATTACACGTAGGATCTCAATGAGGAGCCATAGAACCTTCAGCACACAACTGATCGTCATAGCAGCAAAACATTTTTGACCGATGGTTCCTTCAGTTGCAGCACAGGATCGTCAGCTGCGCAAGAATACATGCAGACTGCGATGAAACACAAATGGATGAAGACAAAAGTTTGCTCAGTTGAAGTGCAAAGTCATCTTCAGCCTGATTTCTTACTGATTGCCGTTCCAAAAGTGTTCACAATTGGATCTCATTTTTGGTGTCGCGCGAAAGCAGAGCAGTTATGTCATATTTCTCACGTGGAACCGCACAAAAATGGGTGCTGCTCTTTACTTGCTGTTATTTGTGTACATTTGAAATCAAACCCACTCACAGTGAAGCTGAACCACTAGCATTCGAACGAAGGAAACGCGAATCGTTTTTCAGTGACATTATCTTCATGGAAGATAAACACAAAAAACTCTTCTTTTTTTTTTAAATGACGCAGCGCGCGCGCGTGTATTGTGTGTGTGTGTGTGTGTGTGTGGTGTGTGTGTGTGTAGGCAGGGCGTGCGTGCGTGCGCGTGCGTGCGTGCCTGCGTATGTGTGTGTGTGTGGTGTGTGTGTGTGTGTGTATTCAGACGAATATTTTGTGTATATTAGCTTGTGTGGTAATGAATGCAAACACGTGCAAACTGGGGGGTCAATATTAAATGAGATAAACAGAAATCACGAGAAGAAACAGCCGCTACAAGTGGCTACTGAGGGAGAGAAGAAAAGAAAAAGCAGAGTCAAACACAGTCACTGGACGTAACCAAGCATCCAGATATGGCACACAAGTTGAGAGACTGGCAACCTGTCAATCAATCCGTAGAATGACAACCTGTCAATCAAGTCCGTAGACTGACAACCTGTCAGTCAAGGTCTTGTAGACTTACAACCTTCAATCAAGTCCGTAGACTGAACAACCTGTCAGTCAAAGCCTGTAGACCTACAACCTGTCAATCAAGTCCGTTTTTAACCACTGACAACTGTCAATCAAGTCCGTAGATTGACAACCTGTCAATCAAATCCGTAGACTAACAGCCTAATCAATTAAAGTCCATAGACTGAAACACTGTCAAGCAAGTCTCTCTGTGTCACAAAACATATGAACCCGTGCTAAAAAGAAAAAAAGAAAGAAAGAAACACAAAGTATTCAACGAAGCTGACCGAACGATGGTGGCTATTTAACTGGAATATGAAAATATCTCAAAAAATGGGAAAAAGCCATGAGTTTTACTAACATTTCTGTCCACGTGCTATTCAGTGACCATAGCATGTTCCTTCACGTGTTCATGGAATGCCATGTGCGTGCCTGCATCCTATCGTGAACCCAGCGCAGGCTTCCAAGGGTGGTGCAGAATTGCTCCCAGCTGGTTTGTTTAGCGGTTGAGCACAGTGCTTCTCTGGGTTCTACCCGCACCGTCGGGTGTATCTTTTTCTTTTATTTCTTCTTATTTCATTTCTGTCCACGGGCTATTCTGTGACCATGACATCCTCCAGACGTTTTATGAAAACAAGGGCGATAAGCTCGGTCCAGTGTTTGATAGGGTCGAAGTGTATGGTCTATGATTCTTAGCAATATGTATGTTTTTACTCGGTTGTTGAAGTCAAATGCTATTTGGTGGTAGCAGGGTTAGAAGTAATTTAGCCTCGTACAAAATATCTAAAATCAATAAGGACACACACAAAACACACACACACACACACACATACGCGCGCGCGCGCGCGCGCACGTGGCGCGCACACAGCGTAAAACAAATATTGATCAAAAAATTAATTCATAGTTTAGACAATCTTTGACTGTAGGTACGCGCGCATGGGTACACCACACACACCAAAACACACACACACACACACACACCACAAACACAAACACACAACACACCGTAGTAACGCGCGCGCGCACACACCACACACACAACAACACCACACACCCACATAAAGCGCATATACAAATATTGATTAAAAATTAATTCATAGTAGGGACAATCTTTGATTGTAGTTAAGCGTGCATGTACACACACACACACACACACACACACACACACACACGCACCACACACACACACACACCACACTGTAGTAACACGCGCGCGCGCGCGCACACACACACACACACACGCACACACACCACACACACACACGATAGTCACACGCGCGCGCGCGCGCACACACACACAACACACACACACACACACCACCACCACCAACACCACCACCACCGCCACCACCAACTAAAACTAACTTCACACTTGACACGGGTTTCCGGAAGAGATCGATGACGTAGTTTCCCCATCAAGAGTCCCGGATGGCAGAAAGGGCTGACGATGTCGCCCTTCTATCTCCTTCTCAATCAAAGTAATGACCCCGTCGGAAGGCCTTCAACGCCCCTCCAGGAATCGTGACACTGAGGTACAGCAGACACAGCACAGTCGGCAATCCCCGTAGGATAGTCAGAAGCCTGACTCCCTGTAGTTGGAACAGATGGCAATACCCGTAGGATAGTCAGAATCTAGATTTCTTGTTGGAACAGTTGGTTTTTTTAAGATGGGTTTTTCACATCCGCTTGTGAAGGGAGAAAAAAAACTCAAAAAATCAAGTCATAAGCTCCGCCCCCCCCCCCCTCCCCCCCCCCCTCCCCCCGCACTCCTCCACCCCCCCCCCACCCCCCACCCCCAATAAACAGAAGACAAACGGAATCACAAACACAAACGCGTTGCGACCTCTTTGGTTCTCTCAGGCAAGAGGACACAACAATCAGGACAACCGAAAACGAACGACGCAATCACTTATCTTCATTACAGTTCGGTACAAGAGGGGGCGCGAATCAAAAACAAAAACAAACAGGCAAACAAACGAACAAAACCGGTGTGTCGCAAAATGAACGATAATGGCAAAATAATGTTCTTTTCTACGTCCGAACCGTGACATCAGGTTAGGAAAGCTCGTTGTGAGTTGGAGACAAGATTGCAAGGGAAAAATGCGACGACGCTGGTTTTGAAGTACACACTTGCCTTGGAGTTTGAAAACTTGTGCTGCATTCCGTTTTTGAAAAGTGCAGGAGATTCAGCAGCAATGCCAACGCGTCTAGGGTGAGATAAATGGAATAGTTTCCTGTTCATTAGTTTTAAAAAAAATCCCTCTGGGACAGGGAAAAAACATTGTCACC
>JADBJO010029992.1:7500-18418 GCA_016801955.1 Conus betulinus | reverse complement strand
AGGGGACAGAGAGCCTTAGCAGCGAGCGAGGCAAGCGAGGGACGAGAGCGAGGAGAGCGTGAGAGGAGAGAGAAGTTTCTAAAAGGTGAGAGATAGAGAGCCACAGACAGACAGAAAGACCAGACCAGACCGAGAGAGAGCAGATGAAAGAGAGAGAGAGAGAGAGAGAGAGAGAGAGAGAGAGAGAGGAGAGAGAGCGAGAGAGAGAGAGAGGAGAGAGAAAATTATAAGGATGAAAGAGATGAGATGAGAAGAGAGAGGAGAGAGAGAGAGAGAGAGAGAGAGAGAGAGAGAGTGAAGGTGAGAGACAGACAGACCAAAGAGGATGGTATATAAAGGGTTATGAAGAGAGACAGAGAGAGACAGAGAGAGAGAGAGAGAGAGAGAGAGAGAGAGACAGACAGACAGACAGACAGACAGACAGACAGACAGACAGATAGACAGACCAGAGGGAGAGAGAAAACAGAGACAGACAGACAGAGAGGGAGAGAGATTGGTAATTAAAAGATCGTAAAAGGTCAGACAGACAGATAGACAGAGAGACAGAGGCATGCAGACAGCCAGGCAGACTATACCTAAAGAAACGGTTTCAGTTTTGTATAATTCCGTGGCACGATGACCTCATCCAGGTCCACATCCATGACGTAATCATAGCCAGCCAGACGAAGCCGGCAGTCCCGAATAGGTACCGTTTCATCATCACCAAACCGAGCATAGTCGGTGCCTCGAGCCAAAATAGAGCGGCCCCATGGTCTGCCTATACAGAGAGAGAGAGAGAGAGAGAGAGAGAGAGAGAGAGAGAGAGAGAGAGAGAGAGAGCAGTGGTAGAAACAACCAGCAAGACTGTAATGTAAAAGGTGCACCGAACTTTCGGTTTCGTTTGCGTACAGATCTCGATTCTTTACACACACACACACACACACACACACACACACACACACACACACATGTATACACACGCGCGCGCACGCACACACACACACACACACACACACACACACACACACACACACACGCACGCACGCACGCACGCAAACACACACACACAGTCACACACACACATACGCACGCACACACACACACACAGTCACACACACACACATACGCACGCACACACACACACACACACACACACACACACACACACGCGCGCGCGCGCGCGCACACACACACACACGCGCGCATACTCGCAAGCACGCACTCACGCACACGCACGCTTGCACATGCTCGCACGCACACACACACACACACACACACACACACACACACACACACACACACACACTGAAAACAGGCAGCAATACAAAGCACAAAGGCAATGGGGAGAGCGCAGACAAGCACAAAGGTCGAAGGTCAAACGGATCCTGGATCTGGCCTCTGGATCAGCTCATGAGGTTAAAAGGTCATTGTGTTGGGCACAAAGGGAAGTAACAGTAGGTACAGACCCAAGGAATTACTTCCCTTGTTGACTTGTTTGTCATCATCATCATCATCATCATCATCATCATCATCATCATCATCGGTAGTAGTAGTAGTAGTAGTAGTAGTAGAAGTAGTAGTAGTAGTAGTAGTAGTAGTAGTAGTAGTAGTAGAGTTATTATTGTTGTTTGTTGTCGTCGTCGCCGTTGTTATTGTTGTGTGTGAAAATATGAACTGTTTAAGCAGTCCACGAAAGAATGAGCGCAAGGATACTGATGTATTCCTAAACAGGAGCTTTCATGCTGTTCATTGTCTGTGTACAGTCTGCACTAATCCTGACGGTCGGATCCTGGATCAGCTGCATGATCCAGATCTGCTCCATGGATCCATTCAGAATTCCTTCAATCCATTCTTGGGCCGCGCTCCACCAACGTCGATCCACTCAGTTTGATCGATATCGGTTCAGTATTAGTTTCTATCATGTTTCATGCTACTAAAAGGAAAAAGAAAGAAAGAAAGAAAGAAAAGGAAAGAAACAAATCTGAGTAACAGAACACCCACCCCAAGTTGCGTTGTGACATTGTACAGAATCTTTGCATTGTTGTGACATTGTATAGAATCTTTACATTGTTGTGGCATTGTATAGAATCTTTCACCATTATTGTGACAATGTATAGAATCTTTTACATTGTTGTGACATTGTGTAGAATCTTTACAATATTGTGACATTGTATAGAATCTGTGTAGAAAGAAAGAAAGAAAGAAAAGGAAAGAAACAAATCTGAGTAACAGAACACCCACCCCAAGTTGCGTTGTGACATTGTACAGAATCTTTGCATTGTTGTGACATTGTATAGAATCTTTACATTGTTGTGGCATTGTATAGAATCTTTCACATTATTGTGACAATGTATAGAATCTTTACATTGTTGTGACACTGTATAGAATCTTTGCATTGTTGTGACATTGTATAGAATCTTTACATTTTTGTGACATTGTATAGAATCTTTACATTTTTGTGACATTGTGTAGAATCTTTACAATATTGGTGACATGTATAGAATCTTTTACATTGTTGTGACAATGTATAGAATCTTTACATTGTTGTGACATTGTATAGAATCTTTTACATTGTGACATTGTATAGAATCTTTACATTGTTGTGACATTGTATAGAATCTTTACAATGCTGTGACATTGTGTAGAATCTTTACAATGCTGTGACATTGTATAGATACTTTACATTGTTGTGATATTGTATAGAATCTTTACATTGCTGTGACACTGTGTAGAATCTTTTACATTGTTGTGACATTGTATAGAATCCTGTAAATTTTTGTGACATTGTATAGAATCTTTACATTGTTGTGACATTGTGTAGAATCTTTTACATCGTTGTGACATTGTATAGAATCTTTTATATTGCTGTGACATTGTATAGAATCTTTTACATTGTTGTGACACTGTGTAGAATCTTTACATTGTTGTGACATGTGTCGAATCTTTTACATTGTTATGACATTGTGTAGAATCTTTACATTGTTGTGACGTTGTGTAGAATCTTTACATTGTTGTGACATTGTGTAGAATCGTTACATTGTTGTGACATTGATTACATTGTTGTGACATTGTGTAGAATCTGTAAATTGTTGTGACATTGTGTAGAATCTTTACAATGTTGTGACATTGTGTAGAATCTTTACATTGTTGTGGCATTGTATAGAATCTTTTACATTGTTGTGACATTGTATACAATCTTTAACATTGTTGTGACATTGTGTAGAATCTTTTCATTGTTGTGACATTGTATAGAATCTTTTACATTGTTGTGACATTGTGTAGAATCTTTACATTGTAGTGACATTGTATACAATTTTTACATTGTTGTGACATTGTGTAGAATCTTTACATTGTTGTGACATTGTGTAGAATCTTTTACATGTGTTGTGACATTGTGTAGAATCTTTACATTATTGTGACATTGTGTAGAATCTTTTACATTGTTGTGACATTGTGTAGAATCTTTACATTGTTGTGACATTGTTTACATTGTTGTGACATTGTGTAGAATCTGTACATTGTTGTGACATTGTGTAGAATCTTTACAATGTTGTGACATGGTGTAGAATCTTTACATTGTTGTGGCATTGTATAGAATCTTTTACATTGTTGTGACATTGTATAGAATCTTTAACATTGTTGTGACATTGTATAGAATCTTTTCATTGTTGTGAAATTGTATAGAATCTTTCACATTGTTGTGACATTGTGTAGAATCTTTACATTGTAGTGACATTGTATAGAATTTTTACATTGTTGTGACATTGTGTAGAATCTTTTACACTGTTGTGACATTGTATAGAATCTTTTACATTGCTGGGACATTGTATAGTATCTTTACACTGTAGTGACATTGTATGGAATCTTTACATTCTTGTGACATTGTATAGAATCTTTACATTGTAGTGACATTGTATAGATCTTTACATTGTTGTGACATTGTGTAGAATCTTTTACATTGTTGTGACATTGTTTAGGATCTTTTACATTGTTGTGACATTATATAGAATCTTTACATTGTTGTGACATTGTGTAGAATATTTTACATTGTTGTGACATCGTATAGAATCTTTACATTGTTGTGACATTGTATAGAATCTTTACATTGTTTACGTCTCTGCTGCGTCCTCCACATTCATTTCGTTAGCTAATTCTCATTTGTCTCCCCTGGCACTCTTCTTGACCTCTTTCTTTCGTTATTTTGTTCAGTTGGTAGGTTTTGTTTTGCTTTTTGTTGTTGTTGTTGTTGTTGTTGTTGTTTCCTGTCCCAACCTCTGCGCCACCTGAGAGGCAGTGCACCCACGCCGCTCATTCCGACACCCCGTCCACAGCCACAGCCCGTCGGCCCCGCCGCAGCACCGGCACCGGCAATCCACAGGGGAGCAGTCAATGCCAAGTCGTCAAGAGGCAACAACCCACCGGAGGAGGAGACACTGCACTGCTGCCGAGTCACTTCGGTGGTGTCCAGTGGCTCCTGTTCTGATCTAACATACGCAGGACACCACCTACTAAGCCCCCTACTGACGACAATAATTGCTTACTCGCGGAGCCGGCGTGAGTGAGCTCTCCGCCGGAGGGCGCCACCACGTCCGTCCAACGACAGCCCCCATGGACTCACCGATACCGGTGACCCCGACGGAACCAAAACCAAGGACCACAGACGTGGAGAGGACATCGAAATTGAGGTCACCATGAGAGCAGGGCATGAAGGGCCACAGAATTTGAGACTTTTTTTTCTGCTGATCGATCAATGAGAATGAGGATGATTAAGATGATGCTACGGATTTCCATTTCGGTCCGAGACTATATGACAGGGCTGTACTCTACGCTTCCTTTCATAACATATTCCGGCGTCAACCAGGCCCGTGAGATACAGGCACCTGCAGTGTTGGTCAGGAAATTTGAGCAACACTCTCAGAAACGCATCCATTAGTGGATGAAACTCGACTGTGTGGTCCCAGTCTTCCCAACTGAGTCCGCAGCAAACTCAACTCTGGGTAGGAGCCGGTCGGGGCAGAAAAGCCCACATGACTCTGATGGGATTCGAAGCCACGACCTCCCATCCGGGAGTCCACGACGCTAACCACTTTTCCACGGCGGCTTTTTTTTTTTTTGTTTTTTTGTTTGTTTGTTTGTTTTTGTTTGTTTGTTTGTTTCTTTCTTTGGTTTGGTTTGGTTTGGTTTTCTGTTTCTTGGCCTTCACCTTAGTTCTAATACTCGTCTGATTCACTTATCGCTTTTCTGCCTTTTTGATTGTGTCGTCCAATATCCAGTGTCTGTGTTCTTTCTCTCTGAATCCAAGAACTTCTTTTGCAGGCAGTATCAAATGCACTCCCCATTCTTCCCCATGTCTGTCCTAGAGTGCCATTCTCACATCTGCAAGTGACTGGAATTTATCATTGGTCAAGGTGATGAAGAATTCTTTCTTCGGCTCTTCTGTCTTCTATTTGTCGACGTCAGAACATGGGGTTTTTTTTCAGACAAACTGGATTTGCAGTTTGAGCAACAGAAGAGTGTGTCTGATCCTGCATTATCATTGTTATTAAGAGTACTTATATAGCGCCTATCCGCCGGCCAGAGACAAAGCTCTAAGCGCTCTGCTATCGCATTCTCGTTTACACAACGGGCTGCCTACCTGGGTAGTGCCGACTGAAGAGCTGCCTGCTGGCGCTTCATCCAATCGTATCCAGTGTCATTCAGTCAATATCATTCACTCACTTTCCTTACTTCCTTTCAATTTCTCATACAGGGTGCATGCTATGTGTAACATGTCATCCATACCAACGGCCAAACTGGCCTTCTCTTCCAAAAGTTGGGGATGGGATTTGACGAGTGTGCAAGGTATTATGCGCGCGTTCACATATGGAATCTCGATGTACAGCCTTTTTTCAAAGGACTGTTTGGGAAATGAGTCAGAACCAATGTTTAATTCCAAAGGAAAAATCCCCCTGTACCAAAAACGGCGCCTGGCGAAGCTTCGAACCCTCAAGCCCAGGATCAGCCACACTCCGACTTCGGGGGATATTATGATAATGATAATAATCATAATAGTAATATACGGACTGCGGTTTCGGTGTCCGTAGCAAACGGATTTTTATACGGGACTGCAGTGTTGGTCTCTGTAGCAAATAGATTTTTTTCTAACGCTCTACGGTGTTGGGTTATATAGCACATGAATTTTGTACACTCTGCGGTTTTAGTTTGTATTGCATATGGATTTTCATAACATGGTAGAGTTGCTGACCCCACGTATACCCCCTCCCCTCTCCCTCCTTTCTCAGCTGGGCTTGAGACCGTCCATGACAGAGTTTGTACTGAAGCTGAACCTTCACACAAATGATATATCAAAGATGATCCAGAAATCAAACAATGGAAATGTGAATGAGACAGTCTTTGGATGAGAGCCGATGGAGAGCTTGAGTCACTGTTTCTACCTCCATTGCTAGACTTGAAGTTGTTAATTAGTATGTACCATTGTCTTCCTGGATAGCTCGGCCCATTTTACTTCACTGTGTATCTCCAGCCTGACTTCCCTTTGGTGACAGAACCGTCAATGTATATAACAATATCTTCTTTTGTGCGTAGACCTGCATCTACATCTCTGCAGTGGTTTTGCCTTCTGGCCATTCTCGACAGTGTCTTCCAAGTCCTGGAGCGATGACAACTTGGTAGACGTGTTCGAAGTGGTCTAGATACTTTTTCTCATTCCTCCGTTTCTTTGAGCTCTGCTCACTGGCACACGAGTCGTGCAGTGTCTTCTGACTGTCTCATCCATGATTTTCAACGTCCTAGATCTGAGCGATTCTGCATCTGAATCCATTTAAAACCAATTGTAGATGTTGGTCCGTTTTCAACGCATGATACTCTCTCTCTCTCTCTCTCTCTCTCTCTCTCTCTCTCTCTCTCTCTCTCTCTCTCTCTCTCTCTCTCCAAGATAGTTCTTAACCTTCTCTCTCTCACTACAAGATAGTTCTTAACTATTTATCTCTCTCACTCTCACTCTCTCTCTCCTTCACATACCAATCTATCTATCTATCTATCTATCTATCTATCTATCTCTATCTATCTATCTATCTATCTATCTATCTATCTATCTATCTATCTATCTATCTATCTTTACACCGACAGGTTTACCAGGCAGTTTGTAAGGCAGAAACTCCAAAAGCTTTATGTCCTGTAATAGCGCAGGACCTTGTTCACGATCTGTCTGTTTGTCTGTCTGTCTGTCTGTCTATCTATCTATCTATCTGTCTGTCTGTCTGTCTGTCTATCTATCTATCTGTCTGTCTGTCTGTCTGTCTATCTGCTGATCTATCTATCTATCTATCTATCTATCTATCTATCTATCTATCTATCTATCTATCTGTCTGTCTGTCTATCTGTCTATCTGTCTGTCTATCCATTTATCTATCTGTCTTCAGAACCGATAGGTTTACCAGGCAGTTTGTAAGGTAGAAACTCCAACAGCTTCATGTCCTGGTAATAGCGCAGGACCTTGTACATGATCTGTCTGTCAGTCTGTCTGTCTGTCTGTCTGTCTGTCTATCTATATCTATCTACAGAACCGACAGGTTTACCAGGCAGTTTGTAAGGCAGAAACTCCAACAGCTTCATGTCCTGGTAATAGCGCAGGACCCTGTACACGCGCTCCGTGTTTCCCAGGTCAAAGAGCTGCACCCGGTCCACGCCCAGCAGCCGCTGAGTTTCAAACCACTCCACCAGCTTGGAGGGGTCCAGTCTGAAGCCGTAAGCTGTCTTGGCGCAGATCGCCAGCCCGCCCGCTTTCCTCTCCGGCGGCTGGTGGACACGCAGATACTGGCTGAGCTCTCTCGGGCACGCCGCTTGGGGCATCAGCGTCACGTGAGCTTCCTGGAGTTGCTGACTGGAGAAAGGAAAACCAGCAGCGGTAGATCACCCCGATGGCGTTGAGGTTGTTGACCGGAAAGGAGGAGGTCAGTGGATGGAGGGAATACTCGACTGACGCCGTTTTCTCAGAGTGGGGGTGTGGTTGGACGAGGCGAGTTTGACGCAACAGGTCAGGCGCAGAGAGGGCGCTGCCCGTCCTGAAAGGTCACAAAGTGGACGCGCGAGTGCCGCTAGGGGGCGCCTTGTGGACGTCTATGATGGCGGAGTACAGATACAGCCGACGCATCATCGTTGCGTCTTGAGGATCTTTGGTTGTCCAGGCAGGGAAGATTTCTACCTGGGGAAAACAAGGGGAAAAAAAAAAGAAAAGATGAAAAGCATATAACCGTACTTCAGTTTATCTTGAATACGCGTGAGATATTCCATAAAGAGCAAAAAACGTTTGGGGCTGTTATAGCCGTCAGTAACGGCTATTGTGGTAAACATTGGCCATCATCTGTGATCCATAATGAACATACCAAAAAGTTTTCAGAAAGATCGGCCGAGTACTTTCTGAGATTTTCGATAAAGATGAAAACTGTTATGGGCCGTTATAGCCGTTAGTAACGGCTATAACGGTAAAATGAAACATCGGGCATGGTCCGTGACCCATAGTGGACATACCCACACATTTTCAGAAAGATCTGCCAAGTACTTTCTAAGATATTCCATAAAGAAGAAAAACCGTTGTGGGCCGTTATAGCCGTTAGCAACGGCTATAACGGTGAAAATAACACATCAGCATATAACCTGTGGCCCGTAATGGACATACCTACAAATTCTCAGAAAGATCGGCCAAGTACTTTCTGAGACATTCTATAAGGAAGAAAGACCGTTACGGGCCGTTATAACCGTTAGTAACGGCTATAACGGTAAGTAACACATCGGGCATCATCCATGGCCCATAATGAACATGCCAGAATGAACATGCCTACAAATTTTCAGAAAGATCGGCCGAGTACTTTCTGAGATATTCCATACAGAAGAAAAACCGTTATCGGCCGTTAGTGACGGAGCAAAAACATGGGGGGGAAAAGTTTGCTCAGAGGTATCAATAATGCAAAATCGACAGACAGATCTAAGCCGCGGCCATCTTAAGGTGCACCTTGAGGCCCGGCTGGCGCTGTCGAACCCTGTGACGTCACCGTTTGTTGTTTAGAGTAGTTTTCTGGGCCTCCCGGTAATTAGTTTCAGTTAAGTTACACTCTCCACGATTAAAAACCGCAGTGTCTGGACTTCAGCAATCAGGTGCTGGAACTTTGCCTCATGACCAAAGGGAGCCTCAGAAAGCCGTTTTCAGGCCTGTCGCATTATCGGGACGTCCAGAGAACGGGGGCTGGTCCAGATAACGTTGGTCTCGTTTTTTTTTCGCACAAAACTCCAGATAATGCTACCAGTACACACACACACACACACACACACACACACACACACACACACACACACACACAAGAAGAGGGAGAGAGAGCACAAATACACACACACACACACACACACACACACACACACACACACACACACACACACACACACACAGAGAGAGATTCAGGTGATTTATTCATTTAGGGTGTGTGAACACGTAAAGCACAGTAATTATAAGCAATCATGCGACATGGATCAAAAAGGAAATCGTTGTCACATATTCAAGAAGAAACCATTTCTCCTAGTTTAAAGGCTTTGTTTCAGGAACTGACAATTTCAGCGGAAGTGGATGATAGAAGCAGATTTAGGTTACACAAAGATGGCTGTCTGTAGAATTTGGGCTTAATAAACGTTTCTCTGATGCTCCTAAGAGCTGGACAGCAAAGAACAAAATGTACTTCTCTTTCCTGTGATTCTCTACATAGAGGACAAAATCAAATCACAAGTGCTACAAGTTCGATATCTAATAAATGGCAAGCAAGCTAATGCGGATATTCCTAATCTGAATGTTGTTACATGCTTTTAATTTGTGCTGTTAGTCTTCAGGTCATGAGAAGATGAGAAATTCCTATAACAATCAAACCTGTCACTATTATGAATATGATCAGACCGTCTTTGCCATCTGCAATCTACCAATCGCTGGCCAAAAAGATGTAAAAAGACTCTTATATTCTCAACTCCCTGGTTCAACCAGACGAATCCAAATCCGTATTAAAACAGACAGAAACGCACTTTGGTTACCCGATTATTTTTCCTTTAGTATCTAGGCGATACAACATATTATACGCTTTACCAGGTAGTCTGGAATCTTCCATGTGAAGCAGTTTCAGCCAATATCGGATACATTTAACGGCAGAAGCAATATAAATAGGAGAGAGAGAGAGAGAGAGAGAGAGAGAGAGAGAGAGAGAGAGAGACAGAGACAGAGACAGAGACAGAGAGAGAGAGCGAGAGAGAGAGAGAGAGAGAGAGAGAGAGAGCGCTATCAACGAAAAAAAAAAACAGGACACTCAAAGGGGGAGTAACAGACACCAAATCTGATCTATTTTTCAAAACAAACAAACAGAAAATGTTCACACTACGTCACCATAACCGGGCTTGGCAATGTCCTCATCGACAAAGCCATGAATGCCAGCCATATCTGCCTCAGGCCAAGGGAGTGAATCCAAGAGATCAATGAAAACATAGGATAAAGGGAGACAGAGAGAGAAGGGGGGGGGGGGGAAGAGAGATAGATAGAGAGATTGAGAGAGAGAGAGAGAGAGAGAGAGAGAGAGAGAGAGAGACAGAGAGAGAGAGAGAGAGAGAGAGATAGAGAGGGAGAGAGAGTGAGAGAGAGAGAGAAAGTGAGAGATAGAGAGGGAGTGTGAGTGAGTGAGAGAGAGAGAGTGCGTGTGTGTGTGTGTGTGTGTGTGTGTGTGTGTGTGTGTGTGTGTGTGTGTGTGTGTGTGTGTGTGTGTGAGTGCGCGCGCGCGCACGTGCGTGTGTGTGTGCGCGATTCAAAGAAGAAGAAAAAAAATGTTTGCAGTAATAACAACAGCGCCAAACAACTTCCTGATCGACCAAGCCATCAATGTCAGCGGACTGTCGCCAAGCAAAGGAATAGATCCAC
>JADBJO010029992.1:0-5000 GCA_016801955.1 Conus betulinus | reverse complement strand
TATATTTCTCTCTCTACAGTAGTATAATTCATTCTCTACGGTATACATCTCTCTCTACAGTACAATTTACTCTCTACAGTATAATTCTCTCTCTACAGTATTATTCACTCTCTACGGTATAGATCTCTCTCTACAGTGTAAATCTCTCTCTACAGTATAATTCTCTCTCTACAGTACAATTCTCTCTCTACAGTACATTTCTCTCTCTACAGTATATTTCTCTCTCTATGGTATAATCATCTCTCTACAGTATAAACCTCTCTCTATGCTGAGTCTGGGACTGAGCGATCGTGAGTGTGTATCTCAGTAAAACTGTCTGCAGCTAATGGCCAAATTTGACTATCTACATTGCTTATTTGTTTGTGAATTTCTGCATAGTGGTGTGTGAAGGTACGTTCATTTGACCTGTTAACTTATTTATGTAAAATTCATATTACTGCGGCGGAAATTAATCATAACAAATTAATACATAAATTAGAAGGAGCTGAAAGCGTGATCTGTGTTCGCTAAATCACGGCAACCGTCCTGTCTCCCATTTAGCCATCATGAAAAAAGCACGTGTAAAGCATGTGTTCAGTCGCATCAAAAAGAACAGAAAAGGAGAATCACAGGTGTTTGAAATTAAACTTTGCTGGCCGTTCTCCTGTATGATCACATTGCTCATCGGATGTGTTTGTGATAGCAAGTATCCGCCTTCATGGAAAACAGACTGCGACAGGTGACTATGATTCGCATTCATTTCAACATGTTCATGTTGACACCAATAATACTTCCATGACCAACACGGCGATGGCCACACACCTCAATGTGTGCCTCCCATTGTGCGAGATGATCACACTCTTTAAGGCATATTCTCCGTTATTTGCGAATGTGTGTCCCTCATCCACGATGGCGTGTCCTTCGTCTTCACTGAAGGTGTGCCTCCTGTCTATGATGGCATGCCCCCCACCTACAGTGTTGTGTCCTTTGTTTACATTGGTCATGTGCCCGTTGCTTATGGCGGCATGCCCCTCACTTATGGTGCTGAGCCCCTTCTCTGCGATGGTATGTTCCTTGACTATGATGACGTACCCCTTGTCTACGATGGCATACCCCTCGTCTTCGACGATCTCCCCCTTGTCTACAACTATGTCCCCCTTGTCTACGATGACGTGCCTCTTGTCTACGAGGGTGCGCCTCTTGTCTACAGGGATGTGCCCCTCGTCTACGATGATCTCCCCCTTGTCTACGACGATGTACCCCTTGTTTACGACGATGTACCCTTTGTCTGTGACTATGTACCCCTTGTCTACGATGATGTGCTTCTTCCCTACGAAGATTTGCCCCTTGTCTACGACGATAGACCCCTTGTCTACGATGATGTGCCCATTGTCTACGATGGTGTGCCCCTGTCTACAATGGCGTGCCCCTTCATGACGGTATGTCCTTCTTCAACAAAGGTGGCGTGCCCCGCTACGACTATGATGGCATGCATCTCTTCGGCTCGGATGACGTGCTCTACTTCACCTGCGATGGTGTGCCCCTCTTCACTTCTGATGACATGCCATTCTGCATCAATGTTGGCATATCCCTCTTCATTTGCAATGGCGTGCCCCTTCTTCATATGTGATGATATGCCCCTCTTCATCTCTGATGACGTGCTCCTCCAGATTAATGATGACATGCCCCTCTTCATCTACTATGGCGTGTTCTTCTTCATCTATGATGGCATGCATCTCCTTATCCACAATGGCATGTCATTATACATCAGTGATGGTACACCCCCCTTCTTCTGCAACGGTTTGCCACCCTTCATCTGCGATGACGTTCCCCGGTTCGCCTGTGGGCGGCGCGCCTTTCCGCATCAGTGACGGCGTACCTCTCTCCATCTGTGATGGTGTGCCCCTCTCCATCAATGATGGTGCATTCCTTTCCATCTGCGATGGCGTCCCTTCATCTCTCTCCATCTACGATGACGTATACCCCTACGTATGTGACGGCGCCCTCCAAGACTATAGGTCCTTCCTTGCCAACTATGTTGTACTTCTTCTCCCCATATATTGTGATAACACGCCTCAATTCTTACCATTTCTCTAATGTGATAAACGCACAACGGTCTAGAATGGATTCATGCTCATCGTTGTGCCCTTCAGAAAATTCAATAACTACACATCTGAACAGACTGTTTCTCATGTGGGCAGTAGCAGTACGTTTCGAATTTATGACGAGGTGGAAGAAAAGAAAGAACATAATTATTATCATGTTCCATTGCTCTTGGCTCGCCGTATACCTCTTTTTTCTCAAAACATCCTTTATTTTAACTAAGCTGGTTCCTTCTGTCTTGTGGGGATGTAGAGGCGAACCCTGTCCAACGCAACATACACAACATACTAATTATGGAAATCCCAACTTTACAAGAAAATATACGATCAAAGTCATTACTCTGAACCAGGACCATATTATCAGGAACATTCATCTCCCAGAGACCCAAGTGATATTCGTAGATTCGACAACAATACAACGTATGAGTCTTTGCAGCAGAGAAATGTTTAGCATGGCGGGTTATCCCCAATACATTGACCATGAAAGTACATTAAAGCAAGCTTTGAAAACCTGGTGAAAGACAATGAGCGACTCAGACATGACGTTGGTGTCTTCGCTACCAAGTGTTACATTCTGGAAGAACAGTGTAAAAATTTGTTTCAGTGGAAGGATCTCTTTGTCAAAGTCTGCCATGAAATGGAGGATCATTTAGATAGACTAGAGTCCTTTTCACGTAGGAACAACTTGAGATTTTTCAATGTCTATGAAGGTCTACAAGAGAGTGATACTGACTGCACCCGTAAGATTGTCCAGCTGCTGATCAGATTCTTTCCTGCTAAGCAGTGGACTTCCCAAGATATAGAACGGGCACATCGTGTGGGACAAAAGAGTAAAAATTCGCATTTCATCCGCCCAATAATCGTTACTATCAGCCACTGGAGAGATAAAGTACAAATCTTGAAATCACAAGACTGTAGGCGACACTTGTCCTCCGAACTCCATATCCGTGTTTGCCTCAGATCTGACTACCCGTCAAAACCAGATCCTCAGGGAGGAAAGGAATGCTGGGAGGTCTGCATACTTCTGGAATGGTCGTCTTTCCTACAGAAACAGACAAACAAATGCTTCTTCAAGAGGATACCCTGATCAACATGCTGAATATTCCAAGGATGTACCTAACAGAAATGTAAATGATGATCAAGGCATCCACCCGAGTCCCAAAGATACCGCAGCTAAAAAGATACCAAACCCTCAGGATGCCAGTGAATTACCCTGGTTCGCAAGCTTGGATACCTTTCCTCAACTCAAAAAATATGAGTACCCTGGAAATCTTGGGGACCAGCCAGGTACAGAAATTAAAATTAAAAGGAAAACTCAAAAAAGGAAGACACGGTCCTACCACACTCCTGTAAAAAAAGATGAATGGACAGCCAGTGAATCCTCCCATGCCCCAACGCACCCTCCATCTTGGGAGGGGACAGTTGTTGACAAGTGGGGAGCCAGACTGGTGTCCCCCTCAGCGCAGGATGGTAGAGTGTCTCCTCCAAGCCTCAGCTCTCACCAGGATGTTGATTTCCAAGCTAGGACACCCGATTCTCCCACTTTCAACAGGGAGAAGTCCGAGAAAGATGCTCAGACAACATATGCCACAGGGATTGACACTAGTGGAGTGTGTCAGTCTCCTAGTGATGATATCTCAATTACACTGCCTGCATCATCGTATGCCATACACAACACTTTATGTCTTGATGATGGACCCCTATCTCCAACGCAGCCTGTCCATAGTACATCTGCAAGAACAGTTCCTCCTGAAGTGACTCAATCATCTGCACCCCCCTCTGCCTTCAGAACACCAGCCAGTAAATCTCTAGCCACTCCACCCACAGCGGAAAAAGGACTGGACTTAAGCCAAACACGTGTCAAGCAGCTGGCGGATCCATGGTCTGCTGTTGATGAGGCGGGGAGGCGGTCGTGTATTGATGAATCGGGGAACGCCTCTGTGTCTAAACACAGAACGCGTAGACCAAATCTCCAGCCTGACATTCCCAAAATCAGAGCATGACCAATGTAACAACTCCCCTTACCATGGACAACACTCAGGACTATCAAACACTGAGACCAAAGACAAGAGCAGAACATCAACCATTTATAGATAAATTGCAACCTGAAATAGAAACTGCAACAAGGAACCATTCACAAGAAACTAATGCCGTATTTCATGATGACATTGAAAGCCAATCACCTGTCAATAAGCCCTCTACACAATCTAGTCCAGTCCCTCAAAACACCTCCATATTTTTGGAGGATGAGGAGGACCACACCCCTCGATATGGCCCCCATACACGAAGCAGGACTAAAGGTAGACAGACTCACCTCACAGAAGCTTTCACAATCACAGGTGGAAGAAGCACAACTAAACACACAACTCACACCTCAGATACAAATACCTAGGGGTTTGGCCTTGCCCATGTTCATTGTCCTGTAAATAATTCCAAAGATTTAAATAGTACTCTCTCTTTCTTGAATTATAATATAGAGGGACTGTCAAAATCTATGACCCAGAGATTAGATCATTTCTCCAGTCATATGATTTGATTTTATTGACAGAAACATTCTCAGTTGATTTTCCAGACAGTCTTTTTCCAAATTACAAGGTTTTTGTATCCCCAGGTGTAACATTATCGAACATAGTTACAGCTCGTCTGTCTGGAGGGATTGTAATGTTAGTTAGGAAACAATTTGTACATTTCATAAAGTATATCCCTACAGAGTTGGACAGTTGTTTAATCTCAAAATGTCTAAAGATTTAATTGGGTATTCAATGGATTGTTTTCTGTTAGGAATGTACTTACCCCCCACTTCACAGTCATATTATTGTGAAACAGAAATAGAAAATGGTGTATATCTTTTAGAACAGTGCATACTTGACCTCACAGAAGACTATGGAGACCTTCCTTTGTTAATATTTGGAGACTTCA
>JADBJO010029991.1:5000-18419 GCA_016801955.1 Conus betulinus | reverse complement strand
AGAGAGAGGCGAGAGGAGAGAGAGGACCGAGAGAGAGAGAGAGAATGGAGAGAACGGGGATAGGGGAAAGAAGATAGAAGATAGCTAGGTAAGTGTACGGTGTGAGATTGTGTGGTGAGGTTAGTGCAAGAGCGATCAGAACGAGACAAGACAAAAAAAAAAAAGAAAAAAAAAGAAAAAGAAAGAAAAACCAAACAACTAAAAAAAAGGTCAGTGAAGTGACCGAAGAGGGACAGAGTCTAATCACGTTTGAACTCAGAATTGGAAGGGGATTTGGGGAGTGATTGGGAGATGGTTGATGCAGACTAAGGTAAGTATGAGGTGTGGGGGGTCTGGCTGGTGGGGTGGCTGTCCGAAAGGCTGGTGTGTGTAGAGGCTGGATGGGTGTTGGGTAAGCTGCAGGTAGCGAATAGACAGCTGCGAATCAGGGGTCGGCTAATTGCCAAAACGAACCAGACCACCCACCTGTAGACAAGCTCAACGAGAGGAAGGAAAAAAAAAAAAACCAGAATGAAATAACAGGATTAACACTCAAAAATGTAATATGTTCAGTTAAAAAAAAAACAACAACAACCCCAAACAGTCCAAAACCATGGACCTAAAAATGGTCTAGAATACTTCCTAGACGCTTTTAACATTTCAACGGACCATAAACATTCATGGGGAAAAAAAAAACAAAAACAAACAAAAAAAAAACCCCTCCGTGGTGACGAAGAGCAGGGCAATGTTGGCGGGTTGACAAGTCGAAAGGCTTTGTTCCCGAAACAAACGACCAGGAAGCCGGCCATCTTTCATCGAGACAGCCTTCTTCTGAAAGTGTCAGGTGGGGGGGATGAAAACAGTCCTCTTTTGTTCGGGCGGTTTTACCACAGTTCCTCTCCCTGCACACACTCTTCCTCCTGTTTGTTCCTCCTCCCTACCCGCTGGCCCCCGACGACTTATGGGAGAGAGGAGACGAAGTGGCCTTTCCCTTGTGCTTTTCTGAGAAAGATAAAGAACGGTAGAAAAAAAAATGGAGACGAAAATAATACCAGTTTAAACAAAGATCAAGAAACGGTGGTTTAAATCCGTAACGAAAGAACAATGTTTCTTTTGTATAAGGATGAAAATGATGTACCTTTGGTCAGTCCTTTCATTATTTGCTCTCTCTCTCTTTCATCTGTCTGTGTCTCGTGTCTGTCTGTCCTGTCTGTCTCTACCATGGCCCTGTGCCCTTTCATCCCATCCCTTCTGTCATACCACCTATACTTTACAGAATGGTAGACGAGGGACAAGGATCAATGCATGTCCTAGAATGATTTTAAGAAAAAAAGACGAAGGAGAACCGTGTGTGTGTGTGTGGTGTGTGTGTGTGTGTGTGGTGTGTGTTGTTGGTGTGTGCTGAGAGAGAGGAAGAGGAAATGAGAGAGGAGCGAGAGAGAGCGTTGTGTTGTGTGGTTTGAGTACAGAGAGAGAGAGAGAGAAGAGAGAGAGAGTAGTGTTGTTTGTCGGGTGTATAGGTATAGGTCGTGTAGGGTGGGTGTGTGTGTGTGCTGTGTTGTGGGTGTTTGTGTGTGGTTTGGTGTGTGTGGTGGGGGGGGAGGAGAGAGAGAGAGAGGAGAAGAGAGCGGAAAAAAGAGAGGAGAGGGGAAGGATAGGATCTTCAGAATGCAACGACAAGCAAACTGCGCGCAACGGGTGGGGGGGTGGTAACGCACTCTTTTATGAACGCTACTTAGTCAACCGCGATTTCGTCCGGTTGCTCCCCCCCGGACCCCTCACCCCCAGCAGAACCACAAACTCCCTCATAGTCCTCCACTAACCCAACCGTCCAAACGACCGTCTGAACTCACTGCTCCCCCACAGGGGTGGAGGGGGAAAAAGAAAAAAAAAAAGTCCGTGTGCCCGGTCCCGTAGTGTCCCTGTGTCGCACACAAATTGTCACAACAGGGGGGAAATTAAAACTCATGCCACCGAGCTATTAATCTAACCAATGTAGCCGAGTGGGCAGTGAGAGGAAGAAAGATGAAGAGAGAAACCGTGACCAGTGAGATAAGAGAGAGAGAGAAGAACAAAGGGGGTGAACCCAGAGGGATAAGGGGCGGAAAAAAGGAAAAAAAATGACGAGAGGGAAACGGCGGAAAATAAGAAAGAAAAAAAAAAAGTAAGGGGGGGAAAAAAAAAAAGGGGGGGCACGGAGGAAGACAGGCAAGAAAAAAAGCAAAAAAAAAAAAAGGGGACAAAAAGGAGGGGGGAGGGGGGGAAAAAAAAAAAATAAGAGAGAACTGTACTGTGCACGTATATGCAGTGTCGGGTGGGTCTTAGGAGGGGGACGGAAGGTCAAAGAAGCAGTTTTCAAGCGGGGGGTGCGTGACAACTGGAAGTAATGAAGGGGTGTGGAAAAGGAGATAGGGAGAAAGAGGGATGGGGGTGTCAGAGGAGAGGAGATGATTGGGGTAAGATCGGAGGGGGGATGTGGGTTCGGGGAACCGGAGGAGGGATGACGAGGGTTGAGGAGAAGTTGATGAAACACGACTTTCAGCGGGGGGGGGGGCCTTTATGAAAAAACCAGGCAAAGACTGACTTTCCTGAGCTACCAACAGACAATTACCTGTTTTTTTTGGCGAGTGATGATGATTTGTGGGGTTCCTTGTTTATGGTCTTACTGCGGCAGTGGTATTGAGTCATAATAATAATACGTGAAATACTTATACCGCGCCTAAATTCTCGGCTAGGAGACCAAGCTCAAGCACAGTTACAGTCCAGCGTCGTAATTGGTGTGGGATATTCCATGGTTCTGAAGGATTCACGTCATCTACTTTACTCTCTCTCAGGCTCTACTCATCCCCACCTCGCTCTGCTCTCTCTCATCTGCCCGTCCTTTAGAGGTAAAAAGTTGGTCTCACCCGTGGGGGGGGCGTCCGCACTGTAAACACACCGCACCCACGCACACAGAGACACATAATACTTACGGCACACACCGCACCGCCAAACACACCAATTCCTCACCGCTAGGCGCGGCCCATGGCACTCCCACGGAACCACACAAACACACCGATGCACTCGTATATCCAACATACGGCACAAACACAAGTATACACACACTAGACACGGACAGCGTTGCGCTACCCCTCGTGCGCACAGTGGACATGCACCAAACACAATTGGTCTGCACACTACACAACAAAAGGCACAAAAAAACACATATGCATGGCACACGAAAAAGAACACACACACCACAAACACACGCATAAACGGCGGTCCTGCACTTCATCACGCGACGACCGCCCAACACACACATCTCACAAGGGGAGGCTCGAAACGTGCGCGCACATCACAACGCACTACTCCACAGCATACGCAGCACACAGGGGCAGAGCACTTACCAATGCTCACACAGCCCCACACAAAGGAAGCCCAATCACAACGACCCACCCAAAAAGGAAACACAGTTCATCCTTCAACCAAGATATGTCCACTCTAGTTTCTGTCTTACCTCCCTACCCCCTCCCCCCACGGGGGCCACCCACAACCCCCCCACCGCAGCACCGGGGGCCCGACACACAGTCACCACGCCCCGTCCTGTCTCCCCCCCTTCCCCCCCTACCGCACAACCACAAGTCCTGGCTCCAAAGGGACCCTGGGCGGTGGCAGGCGAAAGAGACAAGATAGGTCCTCTTACATCACTTCCCTAGCCCACCCCACCCCCAACCCCTCCCCTCCTTTTCCCCGGTCTCCATCCCAGAAACTCCTAACCGGAGACCAAGAGTTCAAATGCCTCTCTCTCTCCGAACCGCTGATCACGCAACAAATTTGAAACACACGGGGGGAAAAGAGACAGAGCGTTCCTAATCTTCTCAGCTCTATTCTTTCTCCCCCCCTGTCTTCTTTTCCCCTCTCCTTGTAGCGGACTAACCCGAAACCCTGACAAAGAAAAAGGGACACAATATAGTACCCACTCTGTACCAAAATCCTCGTCCCACGCCTACCCCCGCTCCCTCACCCCCCTTCCAGCGGGACTGGTCCCCATTTACAACTTAGGGAGACAAGGTGGGTAATCTGCACCCCAGCTTCCCTAAGCCGACCCCCAAACGCCCCCCGCACCCCATCTTCCAGCGGGACTGACCAACAGGTTTATTATGCACGGATGGGTAACTCGGACCTCCTTCTCCCTAGTGCCTACCTCCCCGCCTCCCCCCTCTTGCCAGTTTACTTACCCACATTTTCAGTAAGGAACAAATGGGTAACTCTGCTGACCTCCATCTTCCCTCAAGCCGACCTCCCCCCTCCCCCTCTTCCAGCTGGACTGACCAACAGTTGCAGTAGGAGACAAGAATGGTACTCTGACCTCACATCCTCTTCCCTAAGCCACCTCCCCCTCCCCCCGCCTCCGCTGGACAACCAGCACACAAGAGATAAAGGTTGAACTCTCACCCCTATAGTCCTCCCGCTCACTCCCCACGCCCCCCCCCCCCCCCCCCCCCCCCGCAACCCCTCCTCTCCCTCCCTTCCCAGCCCACATCCCCCTCCCGCCTCCAAGTGGGCTTGAAAAATAGTCCGCCAAGTAAAAGACGCGACAGCTACTTCAACCTCTCCTCCCCTCTTGCGTCCCCCACCCACCCCGGCCTCTGTCGGCAAAGAGAGAATGCCACACCCGGCACTTAGATTTTGCAAGCTGAAACACTACATGTCCATCCATTATTGAAACACTGTGCCATCCACTATAAGAAACGCTATGTCATCCATTATAAGAAACACTATGTCATCACTATAAAGAAACACGTACGTCATCCCATTAAAGAAACACGGTGGCAGTACCCTTATAAGAACACACTACGTCTTCCAGTATGAGAGAAACACTATGTCATCCAGTACGAGAAAACCTAATGGGTCAGGGGTGCCACTATAGATGAAACACAATAATGTCATATAACCATATGCAGCGTTTTGAGGCCTACCGTAAATTTGAGCCAGCACTTAATAATATCCAACTGAGTAATTGACCACGGTATTACCCTTGTTTGGTAGGATTTTCATAGGTGAAAATGTAATCACAACTAATCTCAAAAACACATGGACCTTCCCTTTAGTATATGGACACCATGTCAGGCCTCTGCACTCACACCCGTCACCCTATCTTTGCGGCACGGTGGTTTCTCCCCCCCAAACAACACCATTCCTTTGAAATTCAATTAAATTGCCTGTTCTGGAACCACCGGGCTGGTACCTTGATGGCCTATGAAAGAAAGAATCAACTTTCAGACACACACACACACCACACTGCGCCAGTCTCTAAAATACTGGAGATCCTTAAGCAGGGCCGGCGCGTGACTGTGTGGGGTGCGGGCACTGACCGGTGGTGGGGCGGGGGGAGGTCAGGGCAGGTGTGGCGGGGGTGGGGTCAGGACACAGGAGGCCCATCTATGCCCTGCACAGGGTCTGTTTGATCTGGTCCAATCTTGCGGCCAGACGACGCCGGACATAGCTCCTCCTCCACCGCCGCCCCCCGCGTTCGTCTGACACACACAGCCCACACACACACACTAAGACGCACACAAGGCACACAGACACCCACACACACGACACACACACACACCACGCAGAGCAGCAGAACAGACAGACACAGACAGACAACGACACACAACACACCCACCACAAGGCACAATCGGGACAACTAGCACAACACACGACACACAAAACACACAGGCATCACGGCACGGGCCACACACCGCACGAGCAACTACGGCCGTTTTTTGAGGATGTGTTTGTTTAGCGACACCGGGCTACAAACAGGCATGCAGTCAACATTTAATGACAAGTACACAACCGGAAAACCTTAAATAAACACGACTCACGACAACAAACAATGATAAGGTAAATAATAGGTAACACATAAATAACAGCAACACTAATAATATTAATGATTATGATATATTACATACGATTATAGTGAGTATACGGTACTATGATGATTATAACCACTACAAGTAAAAACAACAACACAAAGAACCGAAAAACAAGGGGTAATATAGAAACCTATTGACGGGCATAATTGTATAACAAACCAAGAAAAATAATAAAACATACATGGAGCAAGGAAGAAAAAGGCAAGGTTACGTATTTTGTACCAGTCAATGAAAAAACGACAAAAAAAAACTTAAAACAGAACCTAGTGAAATAGACAATGGTGTACTACCAGAATTGTAACAAAACAACAATAAACACAATGAATTACTAGAAATAAGGGAGGAGAAAAAAAAACAACAAAAAAAAGGGAAAGGGGACAGGAAACGCGGAACCAGCAAAAAAAAAAAAAACAAGGTAAAATATGTAAGATACTTGACTATGGTTAATAAAAAAAGGATCGAGTGTAGGGTGTGAAATACAAAAAACAAAAAAATAAAAAAAAAGAAAACAACATAGGAAGAAAAAACAGAGGAAAAAAGAGGGGCAGAAGCATGGGGGAAAGCGAAAAGGGGCCAAAAGTCCGAAATAAATTTTCGAACAGGAGAATAGAAAGAACAGTCAACATTCTTAGTCCGGCCGTAAGCAAACGGCGGCCGGATAAAAGGAGGGGGGAAAGAAATGACAATGGGGGGGGGGTTAAAAATAAAAAGAAATACCATAAATGCAAACGGACAGAGAAGACACTCCCTAGGGGGGTGTAAAGGGGGGCAGAAATAACCCTGCATCGGGCTCTTCTAACTCTTCGATACCGACGGCTCGTAGAAATACGCTACACACCACGAGATGGAGGAGTGGATATAGTACAACCAACCCGTACTGGACGACAATAAATTGCTTAGACTCTATTAGGCATCCGGCGTAGATTGAGGAACTCTCCCTTCGATAGGTAGCCAGCCGACTTCCTGGTCCACTACGATCCTCCGGATAATAAATTTGCCGATACAGCCAAATGGTCCGAACAACGGAATCAAAACCAAATGCATAGACTCATAGAAACAGGAAAAAAAAGTCAAAGGGCAAAGAAAAGGGAGGAAAGAAAACTGAACTTATAAAAATAACAATAACGTGAGTAGGGGGGCTTGTGACGGCGGATGGTGAATTGAAAGTATCCCGAGTAGCACAGTTAAGAAATCCCGAAATTTGGGGACTAAATTATATTGGATATAAAAACACAATGCTGATACGTCTACGTGACAGACCTGAGAGGAAAGGCAATGTCGACACATATGATGGCAATAACCAAGAGGTGAGGACTGGGTAGGAGGGTTTCATTCCGAATGAGAATTACCAGTGCCAGGAGGCTGGTACTTTCGTTGATTAATTAAACATAATAACCCGTCATCAACGCGAGACCCGAGAGAAAACAGACACCTGCGTGTTTGTGGTTTCAGTGATATTTGAAGCGACAACTCCTAAGAGACTGCATCCTTTAGCGAGATGGGGACACTCTACTGTGGGGTCACCAATACTTGGTACCCTGCATAGAGACACGCGTAGAAGGCAACTCAGACTCGTGGGAATGTAAATGTGGGGGATCCGGTCAGTCAGAAAAAACTCCCACATGATCTGATTCGTGTGTAATCGGAATTCACGACCTCAACCAGCCCGTCATTGGCGCGACAACTACAACCCAAGCTGTTCGCCATTGCTGCTGGGTTGAAGTACAGTGTCACTGAATGCGTTTAGGGGTGAGTTAATAATATCTGCTTTCTACCGCCGAGAAAGCACAGGAAGATAATGAAGAGACAGACATAACTCGCGGAGTACACACGCAATTCAATCACGACGAATAACAGTCACTGGCGACGCGGTAAAAACTATCCGTACACAATGACGAAAAACAGTATGGACGAAGATGCAAATCGAAGACAAAAAAGAAAAAAAAAAAATGAATGATATATAAAAATATATCATATATCTAGTATAAGGGGTCTATATATAAAGGTATAAATCGTTATAGTATTCCAAAAAGGGCGCAAAATCGGTTTTTAAAAAAATCCACACGATACCCTTGATATCGCAAGTAGCAGTCACAAAGAAGCACACCGAGGCAGGTGCACCTGAGACGAATGGTAGTTCTCACCCGGCCAAATTAAATTTGTCAAAGGACCAAATTAAGACCTAGAACAACATGACGATGATCAAATAAAACAGACCATATCGCTATGATTATCTGGGAAAATGAGCCCAAAGGAAGAATTTGGAATTTTCTGCGTTTACCGCCAGAGCAAAGAAATCCACACACTTCGGAAAATGGGGACATACACTCCCTGCTGGAGATGGTAGACTCGATTCACCGACTTGTCGATAGGGGTGCAAAAAAACACTTTTAATAATCCCTTTGAAAACCTGCACCATCCGTTCTGCATGTCACTGGACACGACCACACAGCACCCCACGAGGAGAGATATGAGGAGAGAGAGAGAGAGAAGCAGGATAGGTTAGGCCTCCGGGGAAAGAGTCAGGAAGGAGTGAGAATCAATAAGGATATTGGGGGAAGCGTGGCGGGATAAAAGCAACCCGTGGTTGCTTGAGCCGATCCAGATATTGCTCATTTCGAATTCAGAAAAACACCACGGGGAAGGTCCATACAGACTCAAGACCGGGTGTCTGCCTGTGCCAGACGTGGTCTTACAGACAGTCCTACCTGTTTGCTCAGTGCTCTAATTCAAGAAACAGACACATACATACAGACAGACAGACCGTCATACCCCGCCAGGTCCGTGGCCTCCAGGTCCCAGGGTTTTATCTGGTTGTTGTGAGTGTAACGGACCGGGCAAAGAACGTCGTAATCTGCCCGACACATTACGGCGAGGTCACAAGTGATGACGTACAGTTGTCCCCGAAAAGCGAGTGCAGATAATGACACACAGATTTAAAATAGAGAAGGAACATATGCTGAAAGGAGAGAAGAAAAAAAAATGGAAATAAAGCCCAAAAAAGCGCCGGGGAGGAGGGACAAATTGAAACAAAACAATTTGCTATTCACAATCTACATAATACACTTCCAACACACATCAAACAATTGGTAAACAAAGCTTCCGAGCCGTATTCGGTAAAAAATACGTATACAATACCTAGACAAAACACTCGAATAAAAGACATACAGAACAGGAAGGTTTCTACACCACTCCATCCCTAGCACACAATATACAAAAAATACGACCCCAACAAGGAAAACTCCAATAACCTAAATATCATTACCAGACGTTCACAGGGCGCGGCAGGGCGACACACCATGCAACGAGCAAAAGAAACCCCCTCGTATGCCAATGCTATCATAGAGACAGACAAAAAAAAAGGAAAAAAAAAAAGGCACGTAAAAAAAAACACACAAGAGCTCAGCGCAGACGGAATGGTGCCCGAAGGTCAATGGGGCTGGATTGTATTCTTCAGACCTAATACTCGAACAACATAACACAGAACGGGTGGATGTGTAAAAAAAAATCACTGTGTGCGGAATTTAGAATAGATTGGGGTGTTAAGTAAATAAATACCAAGAAGTCCGAAGGAGAATATACAGAAAAGCTAAACTGCAGCAGATTGACACACAATCACAAGCATTCGATTGTGTCTTCCAAGTCGAGCATAGGGTTTCGGGAGAAAAAAATCTTCATGTTCTAACTCCAAGATCCTCGACACCGGACCGCACTATTAGGCGCCCGGGGGGCGGGGGAGGGAAACCCCAAATGATCATCCCAGCACATAAATACCATGTGAGGTACTGCGGCGACGTGTCGCTAGGTAGCAGGCCACCCGTGCCAGCACCGGGTTTCTGGGTTCTGACATTGAATACACAAAACAAAACGCACAGTTGTCGATTGGCCATACACAATAATAGATGTGGTGTGTAGGATACCAAACAACCCGTGCGTTAAAAATAGTCTATCTACATCGAGGTGTGTTTGCATCAAAACCCCGTGCTTTCTCTAACATCGAGGTGTTGTGATATACAACCCATACCCGTTTCGTGCTAGGCTCACGCATCGTAGGATTTTGTGACCACCAAACCCACCAGTGCGATTTCTACACATCGAGTTGAAAAATGTTGACATAACACAACCCCCGCAGGATTGTCCTACATCGACTGGTGTGCTTGGAATAAAACCCCCCTGATGCTTTCTACATCGAGGTGCTCTCTCCCCGTTGATACAAAACCCGTGCTTTCTACATCGAGGCCCTGGTTGATACAAAACCCCGTGGGCGTTGCTCTCGAGGTGGTGGTGTACACAACCCCTTGTGGGCTACATCGAGGTGTGTTGAATACACCAACCCGTTGCTGCTTCTACATCGAGGTGTGTTTAGGGCAAAGTCGAATACATCGAGAACAAAGAAACCCCGTGCTTTCTACATCAGGTCTGTTGAACAAATCTGCTTTCAAGGTGTGTGAACACAAAACCCCGGTTGCTTTCTACATCGAGGTGTTCAAAAACGACACAAACAAAGAACGCTTTCTAAATCAGCACACAGAATCAGGCACACACACACACACAACACACACACACACCTTGACACACACACACACACATTTACACACAGACAAAACAGACACATACACACCAAATGATACAGAGAACACAAAAAAAAGCTTCCACTTCGCTATATATTTCATCCAACCCACGGCACACCAATAACACAAGACACACACCGCGAAATCACACTCGCTACTATTCCACACTCATCACCTTGCACATGACACACCACAGCACAAGGAAGCTTCCAGTGTTCGACTTATCATCCACCTAATGCTACAATGAAGGACAAGACACACAATCTTGGAAATAATCTGTGGTCTACTCATCATCACCTATCACACACATTAACAAAAGACACACATAATCAAGGAAACTTCTCACTTCTGAGCCAGTCACCAAGCACACTATAATCAAGACAAAAAAAAAAAAAAAAAAAAAACAAACCCGAACCTAGAAATCAGCGTTGTTGTGATTTTCCCTTTCGACCTTGACCCACACAAAAAGAAACACAGGAGGAAATGAACGACTTAGGTGACCCTTGAGAAAGAGAGGAAGGTCTCAGAAGAACAGAGAGAGGCTGGGGAGGACAAAGACAGGAGGACTGGAAGGTAAAGAGAACGAGGGGTCGATGGAAGTGACAGTGGAATAACTGGTAGAGAGGAAGGATGGAGGGAAAAAGAAGAAGACAGAGGAGGGAAGGACAGGAAAGAGAATGGATAGAGACAGAGGCTGTGGATAGAACGAAAGAAGACAGAATACTCGAATAGAGGAAGCAATGAGGCCCGAGAAGGAAAAAGATGTCGAAAGAGATCGGCAGACGGAACACAGGTTCCGAGAGAAGGAAGTGTGGAAGGAAAAAGAGGAAAAAAAAGCAGGAGAAGCATACGAAGAGCAGGGAGGCACAAAGGTCAGAAAAAGTTAGAAGAAATAGAGGAAAAAAAACAAAAAAAAGAGAAGAAGAACGGATCGGATGGAAAAAATGAAAGACAGAAAAAAGTAAACAAAGAGAAAGGAAAAGACGGCAGGAGAGAGAGAGAGGCGGAAAAAAACAGTAGCACTGTTACAGGTCAGAGATTATATATATTGATCAGTACACACCACTGATAACCAGACCATTCTTGTCAGAAACAAACTAACATTTCCCGCTCAAGGACACGTGTGTCTGGTGATCGGGGAAAATAGGGGGCCCAGCAGTAAGAAGGTCAGAGGGTTTGCTGACGGCTGTGAGTTCGAACCACTTCGGGACCCGACCGAATTTTTTAAAGGCTCCAAACCCCTCTCCGCTGCTGGCGCAGTGGTAAAGTAGCTACCTTGATTCACCCCGAAAAGAGAGAGAGAGAGAGAGAGAGGCGAGCGAGAGAGGGAGAGAGTCAGTCAGACAGACAGACAGACAGACAAACCAGACAGACAGACAGACAGAATAGAGAGCCTGGTCTTCCCATCGTGCAGTTTGCCCCCGGACAACAAAGACCCGTAAACAGTTCACAGCCTGGCGGCCTTGAAGCAAGGGGAATTGAACTTGGATAATAAAACCCGGGGTCTAATAGCAGAGGGACATCGTCTATAACAATGTTAGGTGGACTCATAGCGCTTAGGATATTCCAAGTGGTCAGGGGCCATCAATAGTTGATTAGGCACATTTACTACTGGTGGTTTCAGCCATCGGCTAGGGGTTAGGGAGGATATACACGGGGCAGAATCTTCCACATGGTTAGGTGGGCCAATCATAGTGATAGGCAACATCGTAGTGGTTAGGGGACGTCCTATATGGTAGGATCTGGTAAAACACCTTAGTGGTTGATCTTTCGAAGAGGGTCTGTGGCCGTCATAGTGATATGGGACATCGTAGTATACTAGGGGCATCCAGGTGGTTAGGGACATCGTAGTGATCAAGAGCATCCTAGTGGTTAGGATCTTCCAATGGGTAGGGCCCCGTCATAGTGTTTAGGTACATCCTAGTGGTTAGGAACACCCTAGTGCTAGTGGGTAGGAACACCTTTTTGATTAGGACAAATCCTAGTGGTTAGGATCTTCCGAGGTTAGGGAGGGCCGCGTCATAGTGATAGTTCGGTACATGACGTCGTAGTGATAAGGGGACATGCTAATGTTTAGGGACATCCTAGTGATTAGGGGCGGGCACTGTGTGAGGGACGGTCGTCAATGACTTGTTCTGGATCTGGTTGGAAGACGCCTGTTTGGAGGATGGAGTGGTGCCCGTGTCGCTGAGTGGAAGCCCCATGAACCCCTGAGAAGATGTCTCCGTTCTTTCCGGGAAAGCGGGGCGTGGGTCTCCTTGGGGGTGGGGAGGCGGCGTGTTGCCCAGCCAGCCCATCATGGGGTTGTGGGTGATGCCATTGCCCAGGTCCATTTTCTTGATCTGGGGAACAACATGTGAGTGAAGAAGACGGTGACACATTTGTTCCACACACACAGAGACACAGACACCCACAGCCACAGACACACACACCGACATGCACGCGCATGCACGCACACATAAACTCACTAACACAAATGCACACACATACAAAAGAAAAAAAGAAAGAAAAGGAGAACGCATGCATACGCACACACATACACTATCGTGCGTGATCACACACACACACACACACCACACACACACACACACACACACACACACACCACACACACACACACGCACACACACACACACACACGAAAGAAAAAGAAGAAAAGGAAATCAGCATGTTAAAGAAAATTTTCAATACAAAAAATTACCAAGGATTACAGAACTGAACTTTGCTCAATTCTTTTCTTTATGTGAATAAATCAGATAATCTAAAATGCAAAAGGAAAAACGATTGTGACCAATGGCCATTGAACAAAAGAAAGATTTTACTTCAAAGGTACCTCTACAACATCCGAAAAAGATAGAATGGCTTTTCTTGAAGCACTTCAACAAAAGTATCACATGATTTTTTTAAAAAAAATAAAAACAATTCAGGCTATCGAAGATGATTTAGTATGTAAAATGTGAAAA
>JADBJO010029990.1:15000-18420 GCA_016801955.1 Conus betulinus | reverse complement strand
TGACATTTCCTAATGGCATGTGTGTGTGTTTGTGTGTGTGTGTGTGTGTGTGTGTGTGTGTGTGTGTGTGTGTGATGAGTGTGAGAGAGAGAGAGAGAGAGAGAGAGAGAGAGAGAGAGAGAGAGAGAGAGAAAGCCATGCGTTGCTATGTTGTTACGCAGTATCTTTATTTATTTTCGTGTTTTAAGCAGATTCCACTGTTTGTCATCCAGAACTCCACCCCCCCCCCCCCCCCCCCCCCCCTCCTCCATTCCTCTCCGCCTCATTCCAACGCACGGCTCTTGTCAGTGGTTTGGGCGTGTTGCCAGAACATCGCGTGAGTCTTGGAACAAAGTTGTTCTTCCCACGTACTGTCCCTTCACTTTTCCTTGTTGTGGGTGCACACATATTAGTCCCTAAGCTGGAGCCGTATCATTAGATTAAAGATTATATATATATATATATATATATATATAGTTTCATATATATATATATATATAAAGAAATGTTAAATGATTAATCTTTTAATGATATTTAGAACCCCCCGTTTCTTTTATGTGTGCATGTTTTAGCAAAGATAAGTTATAGAAACTCATGCATTTACTGATTCAATCATGTCATCTCTATATTCTTAAGATTTTAATAGTTGAGTTAAATTAAGCAACACTTTGCATTGATTGTAAACAACAGCTTTGTCGTATAGTTGATTTTGTTTCATAAGGATAGCAACAGGTCAGGAAGAGTTATAATATGGTAATGTCATGGGACTGTGCTTATATGTGCGGGGGATGACTGTGTGTGTGTGTGTGTGTGTGTGTGTGTGTGTGTGTGTGTGTGAACGCGCGCGCGTGCGTGCGTATGTGCGCGCGCGCGCGCGCGCGCGCGCGCGCGCGCGCGCGTGTGTGTGTGTGTGTGTGTGTGTGTGTGTGTGTGTGTGTGCGCATGTGCACGTGTGCGCATTTGTGTGTGTGTGTGTGTGTGTGTGTGTGTGTGTGTGTGTGTGTGTGTGTGTGTGTGTGTGTGCATGTGTGTGTATGAACACAAGCTGTAAGCATGTGTGTGTGTTTGTGCGTGCGTGCGTGCATGCGAAAGTGCGTGTACGCACGCGCGTGTGTGTGTGTGTATGCTTGCGAATGTACCTGTGTGTATAATGATGTGGTGTGTCCACGACTCTAAGGTGCGTGACAAAGCATCCATGTGTCTGAAGCCTTCACTGATCTACTAAACGTTGTCCCGCTGCTATTCTGCAAGTCGCTAGTGTGGCCTCAGCTTCCTGTTTACCTCCGGCTCTTTTACAATCAGTATTACAGATTCTCTCCCTTGCTTTTCTTTTCTTCTCTTCGCCCGCACTCTTTCTACACGGATAGGATCTGGCACTGGCGCCAGGTATACCGCTTCTTTGGCAATGGGAAGGAATGCTCGTAGCTGCGGCTGGTGAAGATCAGGGAGGTATACAATCATAGTGGTGGAATCGGTCCGTGCTGAATTGGTTGGGTAGAGTTGCTGTTGAGAATGCTTGCCGGGGCAGGCGAGGTGTGCGCACGTGCACCGGATTATTTTGCCGCCTCCTGCGTCTCACAGTTAGACAGAAGGTCGTGGTGACTTCGCTGGAGATTTGAATTGTGGGGGGGGGGGGTTGTGCTGTGTTGTGATGTATGTGTGTGGGTGGGGGGTGGTGTGGGTGTGGGTGGGCGGGTGAGGGATAGGAGGGGCGTGCGTGTGTGCGTGCGCGCGCGCGCGCGCGCGTGCGCGCGTGTGTGTGTGTGTGTGTGTGTGTGTGTGTGTGTGTGTGTGTGTGTGTGTGTGTGTGTGTGTGTGTGTGTGTGTGTGTGTGTGCGCGTGCGTGCATGTGTGTGTGTGTGTGTGTGTGTGTGTGTGTGTGTGTGTGTGTGTGTGTGTGTGTGTGTGTGTGTGTGTGTGTGTGTATTGTGTTGTGTGTGTGCAGGACTGAGGCTTTGTTCTGGTACTTGTTCCAGTACCTGGCACCGCCTGAACCACGGAGACACACACGCATCGTTTTGGTCTGCACAGGCCTTTACTGGACTTCAGTTTCCTCTTTAGTCACAACATATGGCAACATTTTGAGGCCTATAATGTTAACACACATGCATGAAATTAGATTCTGCTTAAACGCGTTTGCTGGTTTCCTCACTTCTTTCTTTCCTTTATCCTCCTACCCCTCCCCACTCTCTCCCCGCCCCCTTTTTTCCCAGTTTACATGTTCCACCTGGTTTGCATCTGTTCTCTGGTAAATCACATCATCTCCATTCTGACGTTAACAAACCGTTTTGAGTGGTTTTTTTTTTTTCTCTCCCGTCTGGAAATTTTTGAAGCGCGTTTATTTGTCTGTATTTTTCTCCATTTTAACACCACCATCTGTTGTGTTTCTGTTCATTTCTGTCTCTGCGTGACGTCGTCAGCGTCGAAAGAAGACATTCGTTAGGGCTGGGGCAAAAAAAAAAAAAAAAAAAACGAGAAGAAACTACAGCACGCTAATTATTTGCCTGATGTTTTACAGCTTTAACATCAACTGGTTAGTTTCCGCTGTTGTCTGTTCCATTGCATCACCGGCATTCTGACTTAAAAAAAATCATCCACAGAGAGTTGTGCTCTGACGGTAAGGACCAACTGCGAGTTGTACAGACCTGGCAGCACGTGCACCTGGCAGTCGGCTATCACTGCCATGCCCGATGATCAGGGGAGACAATTCTCACGCAGGTAAGTTTCCGCGAGCGACTCTGGCAGTGAAGAGCACGCCGGTGGGTTTTTTTTTTTTTTTTTTTTTTTTTTTTTCTGCGTGTCGGCAGTGCGGTGCCAGAGGGAGGAACGGCTGGCATTTGTAGCACACGGTGCCTGGTGTCAGAGGTCTTGTGGGCAGTGTTGTCTGCGGACAGGTGGGGGGTAAACACTCTGTGTATGTGTGTGTGTGTGTGTGTGTGTGTGTGTGTGTGTGTGTGTGTGTGTGTGTGTGTGAGTGTGTGTGTGTGTGTGTGTGTGTGTGTGTTTGAGAGAGAGAGAGAGAGAGAGAGAGAGAGAGAGAGAGAGAGAGAGAGAGAGACAGACAGACAGACAGACAGACACAGACAGAGAGGACAGACAGAGACAGACAGACAGAGAAAGAGAGAGAGACAGATAGAGAGAGAGAGAGAGACAGACAGACAGACAGACAGAGAGAGAGACAGACAGAGAGACAGACAGAGAAACAGAGACAAAGAGAGAAAGGCTAAAAAAAAGAGTAATCAATGATAAGTATTTCACGCGTAGCCTGATCCTCCGAACTGTTCTCTGTCTGTCTGTCTGTCTGTCTCACTTTCTGTCTCTGTCTCTCTGTCTCCCTCTCTGTGTGCGTGTGTGTATGTGTATGAGAATGAATGCATTGGGTGAACAGATCGCCAAATACACACAACAACAATGACCATCATTTTCTCAGACAAGCAATAA
>JADBJO010029990.1:2500-7500 GCA_016801955.1 Conus betulinus | reverse complement strand
TACTTCCCTCTTCTTCTTGTCTCCCATCTCCTTCCCTCACCACCCATCCCCCCTCATCCCTGCCTCTCCCACCCACCTTCTTTCCCCCTACCTACCCTTCCTTGTTGTTTTCTTCAACCTCCAGATATATTGTTTCCCCTTTCTTTACCCTCCTTCTTTCCTTCCCTTTTTTTTTTGTTTGTTTGTTTGCTTTTTATACTTTCCACCCATCCTGACAGGTTTCTTCCTCTCTTCTTGTCTCCGATTCCCTTCCCCTCACCCCCACCTCCAATACTTCGTCCCTGACCCTCATCCCCCCCACCCCCACCCTCCTTGCTCTCCCTTGGCAACGTTGTGATGGTTGTCCCTCAGTGTGGGTGGTCTGAGTGTAGTGAGTGTAACGGTAGATGGCGCGTTCGGCGGTACCCACACAGCAGGAGAGCATGTCACGGCATGACAGAGCCAAGCAGCACCGACATCACCACCGTCAGTTTATACTCTCTTGCTCCACGTGTGAACATTCCTGCCCCACGAAGACCTACCAATCAGACAGACGACCGTTCTCTGTATGGTGTACTGTATGGAAGTAAAAGAAGACAAGGAGCATGGCTTATGTTCTCCCTTCTTCTTTTCTTTTTTTTTTTCCCTCCTCCGTGTTCTCCTCCACCTTTTCTTCTTCTTCTTCCTCTTCCTCTTCTTCTTGTTCTTCTTCCTCTTCTTCTTCTCTTCCTCTCCCTCTTCTTCTTTCTCTTCTTCTTTCATACTAGAACCAGAGAAAAGGGAGAGGTTCTCTGACTAGAACTTTGAAGCCACCACCATTGACGACTATTGAAGAGATTTCTTTTACACATTGTGATCATTTTAATCCCTCCAAAAAGGCAATTTATATTCAGTCTTTAGGAAGCTATGCAAAAGTCGTTTCTGACTTAATTAAAGGAACGTTCTGATCGCGAATCTACCTCGTTTAGTTTGCAGTTTCGGCGACCTTGCCTTCGGTCTTAAGTACCCGATGTTGTTGTTGTTGTTGTTGTTCGCGATCCAAGATCGGTGAAGAAGTTCTAGAAATGTTTGGGCTCGTGCAAAGGGAAGTAACAACAATATGACAGCTCTCCTGTCATGGAAATCAGTTTTGATAGATCTCCGGTGATGGAAATCAGTTTTTAGTTGGTTAGCCCTAATTTCCATTCTTGATTCGTACGTAAATGTTTTCATGTGGCGCGGCCAAAATATTCCATGGCGAGTGCTTTGAAAATTAAAAAGAAAGACGTGAAACTTCGGACTAAAAGATAGCTCCGATCAATTCCACAGCATATTCCAAACAGTGGCAAGTTCAGCAGGCCTAATATATCATAGCAGGGCGCCAGCGAGCAGTATTGCAGGCTGTGTTTTAAGCCGAAAAAGATCGTCCAAACTTCAAATAACAAAACAAGTAAAAGTAACTCTTGCTCCCATGATGAAATAGATACAAGGCCAATAACTCCAAGAAGAAAACGAAACACCCGAAGGTGCTGGGGAGGACCAGAGAAGCACTGCCTTCACCTGCCTTTTGAGCAGTCCTGTACCACCCTTGGAGGCCTGCGCTGTGTTGACGATGGGTACAGGCACGCGCAGTACACTCCATTAAGATATCAAGGGACATAACTGCTCCTGAACAGAGGTAAATCAGACTACAGGATGCAACTCATAACAGCCTTAAAGTAGCGTCCCCATGAGTGTACCAGCCCATATTTCATGACTGCAGAACCCACCGGCGAAAAACACCACCCTCCAGCTGTCGAGCACACCCCACAGACCCAACCACCCCTGCCCACGGACAGATGAAGACAGTGCCACTCCAGACACAGCCAAGCTTTCGCCATACGGTCTTATGTGCCCTCAAGAGAAAATCCAAATAACAAGCAAGTAAGGTAACTCTTGCTACCATGATGAAATAGATACAAGGCCCATAACTCCAAACGAATACTGCTTACAACTCCGAATCGCCTTGCAGAAATGACAACACACACCACCCAGAACAAACAATGAGACATACCCCATTTTTTTTGGACATTCTTGCTTGCTCATATACCCTGAACCGGACACCTCTACACTTCATCAACAAGCGGAGAAATGAACAAACACAAATTAAGATTTGTTCAAGGTTCTGCACAAAACTTTTTCATCTTGAATATAGTCAAACAAACACACGGACGAACAGTAACAAATACGGGTAACCTCGGGGATGTCTCCTTCTTCGTTCTGTGTGCTGTGTATTGCCATTTCTGCTAGGCAAATTATTCGGTGTCGTAAGCAGCATTCGTTTTCAATTATGGGCCCGTGTATTCATTTGATCATGGGAGCAAGAGTTACCCTACTTGTTTGTTATTCACAGGTTACTGTTCCCTGCCTCAGTTAAGATTTCCCTGATCGTAGGTCCGCGAAGTACGTCATGGACTTCAGTTAAGGGATGGTGAAACAATGGTTCGTCGTTAACTCTCGATGTAGATTCGCGAACTAAGGTTTCGTTCAGTTAAGAAAAGCTCTAAGTTCAACACCAATTTTGCGCGCGTTTTCTTCTGAGTGTGAGTGTCATTTTCCTTCCAGTGAGATACAGTTATAGCTTTCTCATCTAATCTAGGGTGAAACAGGGTTTAACGTGCCTGCAAGATTTAGTTTTTATTTTGTTGTTGTTGTTGTGTATGTTGTTGTTATTGTTGTCTTGTTGTATTGTTGTGGTTGTTGTTTTTTTTCTCTCCTGCTCCTTCTCCTTCTCTCCTCCTCCTCTCCTCCTCCTTTTCCTCCTCTCTTCCCCTCTCCTCCCCCTCCTCATCCTCCTCATCCTCACAAAAAAAAAATGAATGGAACTGCCAAGCGTCTAAATTAGCACCAGCATGGCACTGGTTATGCCAGACTTTCTTTCATTCATGGAACCTGTACAACGGCTGAGTTGGCGGTGCAGGTGCATGATAAAAAACAACCCCCCCACACACTTGATGATGTGGTGGCCGGCTGGAATATGTGGAGGCATTGCGCCGAGCGCTGGCTGTTGTGGGTGGGGTGAATGAATGCGAGAGGGAGGGTGGGTGGGGATGTTTCCTTGTTTGTTCTGTGTGCTGTGTGTTGGCTATTTTCTGCTGCGCGAGTCGGTGTCGTAAGCCTTGTTCGTTTGGAGTTATGGGCCTTCAATCATTTCATAATGGAGCAAGAGTTACCTTACTTGTTTGTTATTTATTGATTACTCTTCTTCCCTGCCCCATTTAAGAATTCCTTTTTATTTCTTTCTAGCTAGTCACATTCATGTTTAACTCTGCATTCAACTCGCCTGCTCTAGCAGGCAGTGACTCTGTCTCTCTTTGTCTCACTCTGTGTGTTGTGTGTGTGTGTGTGTGTGTGTGTGTGTGTGTGTGTGTGTGTGTGTGTGTGTGCGCGTGTGTGTGTGTGTGTGTGTGTCTGTGTCTCTGTGTCTGTGTCTGTCTCTCTCTCTCTCTCTCTTCTCTCTCTCTCTCTGTCTCTCTGTCTCTCTCTCTCTCTCTAAGTCACTCTCTGTCTGTCTGTCCGTCTGTCTGTCTCTCTCTCACTCTGTGTGTGTGTGTGTGTGTGTGTGTGTGTGTGTGTGTGTGTGTGTGTGTGTGTGTGTGTGTGTGTGTGTGTGTTTCTCTCTCTCTCTGTGTCTGTGTGTGTCTCTCTCTCTCTCTCTCTCTGTGTGGTGTGGGTGTGTGTGTGTGTGTGTGTGTGTGTGTGTGTGTGTGTGTCTGTGAGCTCGCTGCGCGCGTGCGCACGTGCGTGCGTGCTTGTGTGCGTGCGTGAAGGAGGGGTGGGGGACGGGTAAGGGGCGAAAGAGGAGGAAGCAATGCACCCCACCTTGCCATTCTTCACCTTCCTGCCAACAGTTATATCCATCTCCACCCGTTCCAGCTACCCACTGCTCACTCAGCTACACCCAGCGTTGCTCTGTTCCCAGTCTTGCACCAGCAGTCCAAAAGGATCCATGAGTATCAGGTCGCCCTCAGGCCACCTAACGGAGGACTCCCTGAGCTGACTCTGAATCCTTGGATAGCGGTCAGTCACGTCTTCTCTGAAGGCTACGTTGCTTTGACCTGGTAACATCCCTGACGTCTAAATGGAATGCCCTGTGCGTGCCTGCCCCTATGTGAACACAGCGCAGGCTTCCGAAGGTGGTGCAGGATGTTTCCCAGTTGGTTTATTTCGCGGTTGAGGACAGTACTTTTCTGGGTCCCACCTGCACATTCGGGTACAGTTTTTTCTTGTCGGCCTTTTGACCGACTCTGTGGAAGGGTCCAGTGACGGTGAGGAAAGACTCACTAACCTCAAGGAAAGTTCTGTTGACAGCGGGAATGACTGTGACCCGCGATTCTCTTTGAGGAGCACGTAGGACATTATAGCGAAAGCTTGGCCGTATCCGGAGTTGTACTGTCTTTACCTGTCAGCAGAACAACAACGACTGCAATAGGCTGCACATCAAAAAAATGAACGCATTAAGTCCTTGACTATGTTGTGGACTACTTATAGACAGGACAGACATAGCTCGATCGTTCTCAGAAATTTGATTATGGCTTTTAAGTTGGTCTCCTTCTTTTCTTTCACACACCCTTCAAGATACATGTTCCAAGCGGACAGATTGAAAGGAAGGGAGTGGGACTCTTCAGGGAAAGCCAGCTGACACAAGAGAAAAAAAAATCTTGAAGAACTCCAGAGCCTGTAATGTGACGTCAAATATTTGGTAGTTCAAGTATTCCTAGTTTGCGAGTGATGTCGTCAGGGAAAATCCTTAGAAAACAATGACAGGTGAAATGATTGGTGGGGGGCTGTTTGTTTGATCCACATTCAGTTTAATTTGAGATTGTTGCTGAGTTTCATGGTGTGCTTCAAACCCTTGCGTTTTAGTGCGTACTCCCATTTGTGGTGTGTGGCCACAAGAACCTCTCCTCACAAACATCAAGCGCTGGAATACAGTCCAAGACCAATTACAAAATAGGCTTCAAACACCTTATATTCTCTTATTACACTCAAAGCCACATGTA
>JADBJO010029989.1:5000-18421 GCA_016801955.1 Conus betulinus | reverse complement strand
GCAATTGCAATATCGATGGGAAGGAAAAGATTCACAGAATTACTGGTGACAATGTAAAAGACGCACAGATTGAGGAGAATAAACATAAGAAATGGTCCAAGTAGGATGACAAACCCATTCAAGCTTTTAGCCCAAGGGAAGGAAAGGTGAGGTTACTGTGTGAAAAATGAATTCAAATCGCGAGTCTCTTGACCGTGTAAAAAACAACTGGAAGACTGACCAAAGTTATCGTAACAGACTGTCGAAACTGCAGAACAGACCCACAGTCTCAGGTGTGATAACGAAAGTCGCCGTTTACATATCTTTGATGCAAACGAAGAAGACTGACAAACATCAACTATGCAAAACAGACTCAGGGTGAAAAAAGACCTTGCAACTTACAGTTATGTCTAAGCCAGCCACAGACGCCAGGACAGAAGTCGTCTGAAAAGAAAAAGAGACAAAGTGTAAGTATGCCATTATTTCTCTTATGCAGGTGCAATCTCTATATAATGCAGTTGTGTATGTCTTGTATATATGAGGTAAATAATGCACAACTACACCCCTTACGTATCCCCATATACATGTATATCTATGTACACACCTACTATAGTTGTGCAAATATTGACCTCACATGGAATATATCCACACTGTGTACTTATCCTATACTTTCGGGGTAATTATTGCACAAGTGACGTGTGTGTATTTCCCCAGTATGAGGCAAAATAAATCTTGTACGTGGCGAAAACGGAAGGTATGAGAAAAATGGAACAGGTAACCTTGTGCTTACGCCTGACGGAACGCAAGAACTATCTGGGCAGACAATATGTTACTCAAGATACGTTGACGTACCCCCACTTCCATCAACCCTTTCATCCGCTCCCTCCTTACCCCCTGGTATTTGATTGCCATGACAGTCTTTTTCACTGCTGTAGATGGAGTGAGACAGGAACTGACAGGAGGGTGAGAGGTGGGAGGGATGCAGTGAGGGGCTTAAAAAAAAAAAAGGACTGAGAGAAGCCCGGGTAAAAATGCTAGTCTACAAACAAGTTGACGATGACAAGGTTTCTGCTCTTTTCCTGTTGACCATACCTCCAAGACGAATCTTTGAGGTCTCGGGTTTTGTTTTTAGGGACGGAACAAGGACCCAGGGAGGGGAGGGGAGGGGGGGGGGAGGGGAGGGGGAGCTGGAGGGGGGGGGTGAGTTGAGTTCCTATCCTCCCTACCATGCCTCCCTCGCCTTCTCTCCCTCGCCCTCTCCCCCCTCATTTCCCTCCAAGCCTCTCAGAACTGGATATCTTCTTCAATCCATGACCCCCCACCCACCCACATCCCCACCCCCGCTTCCTTAATGCCCCCTCGTTCTTTGTGTTGTGCACTAGTGACGGTGGTTTAGGGATACATACATGAGAAACTGCTGCCCTCGCCCTGCTCACACGGACCTTGTCGGGCAGACCGATCCTGGCAACGTTTTCAGCACATGCGCTTATGTCCCCATGGAGAGCTTTGTAGTGAACTTTTCACGGCAGATATATTGCACTTATAGGCCAAACGCTGGCCTCTAGAATTCTTTGTTGGAGACTCGCGCGCGCGCGCGCGCGTGTGTGTGTATGTTGTAAAGTGTGCGTGCGTATGTATGAGTGTATGTGTGAAGGGATCATGATTGGCAGCATAAAATCATTCCCTCTCTTTGTGCTCCACACGTGAAGTATATGAAAGCATCCCTGCAGGTATGTATTGTATACTTGGTGCACACACACACACACACACACACACACACAACACACGCACGCACGCACTTACTTGGGCCTTCTTCCCGACAGTCGGCCGTTGGTCTTCTGCGTCGATTTTGTCTGAGAAAAGAAGAGAGTCTCAGATCGTTATGAGAACCGTGGGGAAAAACTGCAGTCCATCCGCTTTCACAACGAAGATTACACAACATACAACAATATGTATGTAAACACCTGCATTTCTTCAAACATTGTGTACGTGTGTGTGTGTGTGTGTGTTGTGTGTGTGAGAGTGAGAGAGAGAGTGAGAGAGGAGAGGAGAGAGAGAGTGGTGAGAGAGAGAGAGAGAGAGAGAGAGAGAGTGTGAAAATCGAATCCTTAATGAGTAAACAATGACGCTCATTGAAGACCTTTTATGATTCTGCCAACCAAACATGAAAAAACAAAACGCCATGGACAAAAAAAAAGCGAGTCCAAAGGGAAATAAAAATAATAGAAAATAGAAATAAAGCAGTGAAAAATATATATTCCGAGAACTGTAACACTGATTTTTTTTTTTTTTTTGAGGTGCTCAATTAATATTTCTCTGTTTGTTTTTTCACAGCCAAAGATTAACTTCATGTGCCACACTTTCCCAAACATACATACAAAGCAATTTATGAAGCAGAAAATACAATAACATAGAATTAACGAATTCAATTTTTTGAAAGTCTAAATTCTGAAAAAAGTAAGGTGGAAAAAAAATTGATATCGATCCAGCCGGTCCCAAGCGTCCACAATGTTTGCACATGAGCAACCCCTCTTCTAACCTACTATGGCTTCAGACTGCAGTCAATAAGCTTCCATATATTCTACAGGATGGAGATAACTCAGTAGGAAACCTTCCCAGAAGGACAGCAGGGAAAGGGGGTTGGAGAAGGGGAAGGGAGGAAAGAGAGCACAGGCGTGCGCACGCATGCCAACGTGTGTGTGTGCGTATGGTGTGTGTGTGTGTGTGTGTGTGTGTGTGTGTGTGTGTGTGTGTGTGTGCGCGCGTGCGTGCGTGCGTGCGTGCGCGCGCGCGCGCGCGTGTGTGTGTGTGTGTGTGTGTGTGTGTGTGTAGTGTGTGTGTGTGTGTGTGTGTGGTGTGCATGCGTGTGCGTGCGTGCGTGCGTGCGCGCGCGCGCGTGTGTGTGTGTGTGTGTGTGTGTGTGTGTGTGTGTGTGTGTGTGTGTGTGTGTGTGTGTGTGCTTGTGTGTAAGAGCAAGCATGTGTATGCATGCCTGCTGATGAGAGGAGGAAAGAAAAAGAAAAACAAAGAAACAACCAACAAAAAAACTGGATATATTCTTCTACTTACCGCTGTGAGGTCAGGGCCCTTGACCAATAACGCTTCACTCTTCGTTTCCTCTGCTCCTCCATTGGCTCGTCGAGTTGGATCCCACGCCGAGCACTTGCCTCTTCTCTACCATTCTTCTCGTCTCCGCCGATGCCCAGGACGTCATCTGATGTAGAAGACGACCCAGCAGCTGGAACTCCAGTGGACAAGTCTTGGGAATGTGCACCTCGCACCGACTGCCTCAACATCCTGCATGGAAAAGACGACGAAAGCAACACACACAAATCTGACTGGCTGCGACAGGTGTTCGGTGAACACTGTTCACGTCTGTCTTGCACGCTTCTTGCGGGTTTTTTTAAAAATATGTTTTTAAAGCTTTATGCAGAAACTACTTTTAGGTCTGTTTTACTTTGATGGATGGATGTAAACTCAGAAAGCACACGTTCTCTTACTAGCTAACCGACTCTGGGTGTTGTGTCAGCTGTAAAAAACGGTTGCAAGCTTTTCGATTGTAAATATATCACTAATGCAAAAGAATTACTACATGCAATATTCAGTACATGTGTGACACATGATAATGTCCTCAAAAGTAAAAGTGTATTCAATGTGAAGTGACGATATGAAATTATCACAACCAAAAACATGAACCACGTATAGAAGATCACAAGACACGTGCAGACGTTTGAGATGTAGGGTGGTGTTTGCTCTTGTTTTTGTTTGTAACAGATAAAGCAGTTTCATAGCGTGCCATATTATATTTTCAGTTCTCTTTCTTTTTTTTTTTATTTTGATTGTCTGCTCCAGGATGGTACTTATTGTTTATCATATGAGTTATCTTTCCTTTGGGGATGCTATACAATATTTGTGATAACTGTGCTCAGATTTCTGAATCGTTCCAGTTTCGTTTCTTGGGCGAGACATATTCCCTGAAAGTCATTTTTTTCAAACACTTCCGACGCCTGCCAAGGTTCCTTTACCGTTTATTTTATTAATTAATTTATTTTTGTCTCCCAACCATCCAATTTTTGTTCACTTTTTTTCCTTTTCTTTTTTGTTTTCTTTTTCTTTTTTCTTTGGTACTGAGATGAGGCCTCCATCCGCCTACTCCCTCCTCCCCCCTCTCTCTCTCTCCCTCTCTCTTCTCTCTCTTTAATTACTGACTCATTCTCACAATGCAATGTCTGTGTGTTTACTTACAGGCGGACACTCACAAGCTTGACATTTTATTAAACGCTAAAACATTAAAATCAGCATCCTATACTGTACATTTTGCTTCCTACGGCAGCAGGTCTTTTATGCTGGATAACTTCCTCGCAGACAACTTGTCCAACCATAAGAGACACAGTTTATCTGTCCGGCGATGTTCCCAATGCTGGGGTATGGTTTGCTGGCCTGTCTCCATGGACTCAAGGTCCTCTCACTACGGAACTACCAGGCATAACTGGATCTCTGTGGACGTTCTTCAGAGTTCCCCCTGACTGAATGCCGTGTGAGGTGAGGTGAGCGCCGTCTAACCGGCTGTTTGACCTGTATCTGAGGATCTGGCTGCAGTGTCCCGGGGCGTGATGCATACATCGGTGGGTCTGTTTGAGGCATGTCCAGGGACCTGATCTCCTGGGAGCCCTTGTAGCTCAGCCCGAGGAGTTACCACACCCAGTTGCCACCTGTCATGTCAGAAGAAATGAGGATTGGTGTCACAGAATTTGACATGAGTCAATTACCACCCGTCACGTTAGAAGAAATGAGGATTGGTGTCACAGAATTTGACAGGAGTCAATTACCACCTGTCATGTCAGAAGAAATGAGGATTTGTGTCACAGAGTTTGACAGGAGTCAATTACCACCTGTCACGTCAGGAGAAGTGAGCATTGGCACCTGGAGAAATGAGGATTGGTGTCAGCGTTTGACAGGAGCCAGTCACTGCACAGATCTTGAGGAGGAAGTTGGAACTGGATAGCACACACCTTTTCAGAAACCAGCGTCCAGCGCCACCCGTTAGGATCTGATCTGGAACCTGCTGATGAGACGTAGACGTAGGAGCAGGTAACCCATACAAGGGTGGAGAGGAGACAGGTTAGAAAGAATGAAACTAAATGGAGACAGAGGCAGAGAGGACGGTTCAGAGACGCCCAGTGAAGAGTTAACGTTGATGGTCTATGTTCCTCCGAGGACAAAGCGTCAAAGGGAGTTAATTACATATACTGTTATCATGTGGAGCTACTTTACAGGACATAAGGGGAGGTTTTATGCTGGCAGGAGAGTCTCGCAATAATCAGCTTCATCTTGTCACAGTGCAGGAAACAAGGGTTCTAGCTTTCAGTGACCACGGAAAGCGAGAGGTGACCGGTATACAGACCTCAGCTCGCCAACGTACAAGTCACATCACTCCACCTTTTGACCTTCGGCCCTTCCGCTCATCTTCCTGTTCGAAACCACCAAAGGCTAAACGCGTATGACCTGAATGAATCGTGTGTGTTGAGCCGGGAGGGGAAAGCGCGCTTACGTATGTCCGGTGGGTATTAGGGCTAGTGTCTCTTCGTATTCTGTTTATGACGTGCGTGTGACGTTAGAGAAAAGTGGTTAGTGCGTGTGACATTAGAGAAAAGTGGTTAGTGCGTGTGACGTTAGAGAAAAGTGGTTAGTGCGTATGACGTTAGAGAAATGTGGTTAGTGCGTGTGACTTTAGAGACATGTGGTTAGTGCGTGTGACGTTAGAGAAATGTGGTTAGTGCGTATGACGTTAGAGAAATGTGGTTAGTGCGTGTGACGTTAGAGAAATGTGGTTAGTACGTGTGACTTTAGAGACATGTGGTTAGTGCGTGTGACGTTAGAGAAATGCGGTTAGTGCGTGTGACGTTAGAGAAATGTGGTTAGTACGTGTCACGTTAGAGAAATGTGGTTAGTGCGTGTGACGTTAGAGAAATGTGGTTAGTACGTGTGACGTTAGAGAAATGTGGTTAGTGCGTGTGACGTTAGAGAAATGTGGTTAGTGCGTGTGTGACGTGTGACGTGAGAGAAATGTGGTTAGTACGTGTCACGTTAGAGAAATGTGGTTAGTGCGTGTGACGTGAGAGAAATGTGGTTAGTACGTGTCACGTTAGAGAAATGTGATCAGTGGTCCTCCAGAGGTTTTAGTTACATACCTCCCATGGAGATTCCAGGGGAAGGGTGGAGGGTGGGGGTGGGGGGTGGGGGGTGGGGGGTGGGGAGGAGGAGGCGGGAGAGCTCGACGCAGACGGGGAGACAGATTTTTTTTTGCTCCCAGTAACTTGTAACCTCACCCATGCTGGAAATTCTGTGATAGTGATCCCCCCCCCCTCCCCATACACACACACACACACACACACACACACACACACACACACACACACACACACACACACACACACACTCCTGTTCTATTACTCTCTTTGAGTCTGCGTTTTCTCATATCTCTTACTTTGCAAACGTCTACTCTTCGTTTTCTCTGCGTTTGTGGTCAGTTACTCTATACTTCTTTTCTAAAGCTTTCAAACACCTTTTATCTTGTTACAATGTACAATGCGCTTGTTTCTTTTTAATGGTTTGTAATTTGTCAACTACGTAGTCAGAGTGTCATCACTGGAACGTGTTCTGGCGGTTCATTCTAATGTTTCATGGTTTTTGAGCTGCATAGAATTTTTTGAATGAGTTTTTTTTACGAGGTTTAAAAATCTGATGGCAAAAAAAAACCCAGAAGCAAACTGCAGACTGACTGGGGCTCTCAGCCACAGTAAGAATGTAGCACTGGGATGGGATGGGGTGGGGAAAAAGGCGGGTTTTGACTCGAAAATAGGCACGACACGACTGACATAACTAAAGCGATTCATTAGCGGCGCAGAGTCTTCTGCAGCGGGTGCTTTGTTGGCGACCTGACTTTGGCAACTCCTGCATCCGTTTGGACCGTCACGAGGCGTCTCAGGTGAGAGAGGATGAGTGGGGGGGCAGGGCAAAATGTCGAGTGTGGAAAAGAACTGTCTGCATCACCTTAAAGTTCTGTGATACACGATAGAAACAGATTTTTTTTAATCACCGCCAACAATAAATTTTTTCTTTTCCTAATGACTGTGGACTTTATATTTCTGTATCAATCAATCTTTCAGACACCCGAGTTTCAGAGGACCAAAATGGGATGCCTACAACTTTAATCAATAAAATGCAAAAAAAAAAAAAAAAAAAAAAAAAAAAAAAAGGAAAAGGAAAACAGTTACCGTTAAATGTGAGTCTCGCCTCAAAGCACGTATTTTGTAGATTGCCACAGTAAAACTAGACTGAGGATGATGGATTATAAATATGCACGTTTTTCACATGCCTATCGAAGTTTGAATTTTGTATATAGTGACTTAATTGCACGTGCATGTATGTGTGTGTGTGTGTGTGTGGTGTGTGTGTGTGTGTGCGTGTGTGTGTGTGTGTGCGTGTGTGTGTGTGTGTGTGTGTGTGTGTGTGTGTGTGTGCGTGCGTGCGTGCGAGCGAGCGTACATGCATGCGTGTGTGTGTGTGTGTGTGTGTGTGTGTGTGTGTGTGTGTGTGTGTGTGTGTGTGTGTGTGCGTGCGTGCGCGCGCACACGTGTATGTATGTGTGTGTGTGTGTGTGTGTGTGTGTGTGTGTGTGTGTGTGTGTGTGTGTGTGTGTGTGTGTGTTTTCCATGAGCGAGAATACACAATCGCGCGCGCGCGCGTGTGTGTGTGTGTGTGTGTGTGTTGTGTGTGTGTTTTCATTCACTTTGTGACCGCAATGAAAATGAAATCCGGAATCTTTTCCCTGTGTGCCACACCATTGTAAAGTAGTGTACAGAGCAAAGGCCTATTCCCATTAAAGATCAAGGGAGGCAGTGGGATGGTAAGGGGATTGAGATGATAGTGATCGACCAACTGTTTCCTGTTAGCTTCTGTAACTCCATTGTGTGTCATGCAGGATTGTGATGTTTGGACGCCTGCTATTGTTTGGTCAGTGCGCGTTGGAAAGCAAGCAAGGTAGCGTATAAGTGCATGCGTGCGTGTGTACGAGCGTCTGTGTATGTGCGTGTGTGTGTGTGTGTGTGTGTGTGTGTGTGTGTGTGTGTGTGTGTGTGTGTGTGTGTGTGTGTGTGTGTGTGTGTGTGTGTGTGTGTGTGTGTGTGTGTGTGTGTGTGTGTGTGTGTGTGTGTGTGTGTGTGTGTGTGTGTGTGTGTGTGTGTGTGTGTGTGTGTGTGTGTGTGTGTGTGTGTGTGTGTGTGTGTGTGTGTGTGTGTGTGAGAGAGAGAGAGAGAGAGAGAGAGAGAGAGAGAGAGAGAGAGAGAGAGAGAGAGAGAGAGAGAGAGAGAGAGAGAGAGAGAATGCGAATGCGAATGTTTTACTCAGTTAAAAGGCCACAGCCCCATACTGAAGAGGGTTTCATAAATGCATCATACAACATTCCTAATACGTAACAAAATAAAATCACGAAAAAAAATGTAGACATGTCACAAAAGGCAGAGTACAACAAGACATTACCGTCTGACTTCTCTTGTTTGCTTCATAAATATACATGGCTAAATTCAAAAGTGTATTCCTTGTTGTCAGCAACAGAATTAACCTGAAATTACATGGTTTGGTGTAATATTTGGGTTGAATAAGTTTTATTCTAAGATTGCTCAGAGCAGGACAGGAAAGCAAAAAAAAAAAAAAAAAAAAAAAAAAAAAAAAAAATGTATTTCATCTTCTCTTGCCCTGTTTTACGAGTCAACACGTCAGTTCCTTTTCAACAACATTACTATACCTGAGGCGATAGCACGCGATATCAGACAGGCCAAATCAAAATTTTGTCAGTGCACATTTGATAAATCTGTTCATTTTATCCCAATATAATGTTCTAAGATATGTGTCATTTTAAAGAGTTTATGCTGAGCAAATCTATCACTATTATACATATGGTCCTGCCAGTCCTGCCACCTGTTTCAAACAATTCATAAAATTCTGATGTATTTTCTACACCTTGGTTATCCTAAACAAATCCATATCCATATGAATTCCAACACTGTCGAACATGGGAAGCCCATGTCCGTTTACCATTATCATCTAAACTCAACAGCACCCTGTAACCTTTAAAACGTATCCTGTCGTCATTCATTCTTGGTAACTTGAGCCAATATTTTAAACATTTCAAATAAGAATGTAAACAAACTGGATATCGTCCAAGTTCATCATAACCCAGATCACTGGGCGTTCTACTGTCTACATTCAAAAAGCGCTTCAGCGCATACAAGTGAAAGGCGCCTTTGTCAAAAGCCCATACCTCTGCTCCACATTGTAAAATCGGCTTTACCTGTGAATCGAACCATTTTGTAAAAAAACACTGAACGAATTACACTCTGACTTGTACAAAATATGAAGAACACGGTTGACCGCCTTTTGCGCTCTGTTGTCCATATCTTGACAAGCAAAACCAAAAACTAAATTCGGTTGTGAAATAAATACCAAGGTATTTATAAGCATTAACCACATTATTGTCTCACCTCCACAAAGTCCATTTTTCAGTGCGGGCCAAATATCCTCCTGTACGAAATACAACAATATTGGTTTTCTTCATATTAACATTTAATTCTAGTCTGCCTGTTGCCGAATACAAATCGTTTCATTGTCTCTGGAGACCAACCACTGATACTGATATCAAAATAACATCATCAGCAAAACGCAGCATAAACAGTTCTAAAAAGGTCAAAAGTTACTCCATGACGCCATTTTCAATTATTTCCAAGGCTAACTCCTTATGAATTGATCCCACTTGGACACTTGACAAATTCTGATAAATTTTGCGCCTGATCGTATTTTTGCTTTTACCTCAAAATACATACTCTTTATGGTACAGTAAAAACTTACCCCTGATTCCAGAAAGAGAGAGAGAGAGAGAGAGAAGAGAGAGAGAGAGAGAGAGAGAGAGAGAGAGAGAGAGAGAGAGAGAGAGAGAGAGAGAGAGAGATTGAGCTGCAACATAGAAAGATACTCACACCCAGGACACGGCGCAGAAGAAAACGGGAACACGCATGACGTGGAGTAAGCTCATGACTCATAACTCCCAACAACTCTGTATCATACAACACACGTGAGTCGAAATGGTTTGAAAAGGAGGGAACACCTCTCTCTCTCTCTCTCTCTCTCTCTCTCTCTCTCTCTCTCTCTCTCTCTCTCTCTCTCTCTCTCTGTATGTGTGTGTGCGTGTGCGTGCGTGCGTGTGTGTGTGTGTGTGTGTGTGTGTGTGTGTGTGTGTGTGTGTGTGTGTGTGTGTGTGTGTGTGTGTGTGTGTGTGTGTGTGTGTGTGTCTGAAGGGTCAAGACACTGAGAAAGATGGCATATAAGAATGTTTATAGCTCTATAAACCTGGGTAAGGGGTTTATTATGTTGCTTTATTTTACAAGACTTCAAAAACTAAAAGATGGTATGTAAGAATCTTTATTGCTGTATAAACCTGGGTAAAGTGTTTATTATGTTGCTTAATTTACAAAAAACTACTTCAAAATCCCGACATTGACGGAATTAGTTGGTCTCCTTATTGTTCACATGCTTGCTTGAATATCTAGTGTCATCATACTGACGCAGACACAGACGCATACGTAGACACGATCACACGCACACGCACACACACACACACACACACACACACACACACACACACACACACACACACACACACACACACACACACATACCCCACATACACAAACACACACACGGATGCAAGCTCGCGTTCACACTTTAAATATATTGTCGTTGTCAAACTGGTTAAAGAGAGAGAGAGAGAGAGAGAGAGAGAGAGAGAGAGAGAGAGAGAGAGAGAGAGAGAGAGAGAGAGAGAGGGGGTGGAAGGGGCGGGGGTTCAGATCCTTCAGATACTTTTCTATTGCCAATGGCCTATATTTCATTCCTAGTGTGTATCAAATCAAAGGTTAACAAAAACAAATCAATTCGTAACATTTTCCTTATGTTCTCACGCACAGGAGTAATGCAGTAAGGTTTAAAAAAAAAATAAGAATGACTCGACCATCCACTCAATCAAATGATGACATTGTATATCTTACTGATCTCTTCACATGCGATGAATGATAATTCATTCATATATCTCTTAGAATGCATTATTTTTAAATTTCGCTATCCTTCATCTGTCTAATTTTCAATGCTTCCGCGATGAATTTCGCAACTGATTTAATTACAAATTCATCATCTGATGATAACACGACAGCGACATTTTTTGTCTTTTCGGTATATCTAACCGGAAAAAAATGAACAATTTGTCCGCACTTCATTATAAGCAGTACAGTGGAACAGAAAGTGTTTGACCGGCTTGGCAACTACACATCCATTGACACCAACGACTTCTTCTGCAAAAATCGGCACAACTCTCTCATACTACCGTTACTACCACCACTGTTATCGTTACCGCTGCCGTGCTACAACGACAACAGCAGCAACAACAACAACAACAACAAGAACAACAACAACAAAATGATTTTTGACTGCTGACCTGTTCCACCGACACAAACCATATCTGAAGATGTTCGGAAGATTTACAATAAAAGAAACCGAACATACAAACTAACAAAACAAATCATCAACGTTTTGAAGACGGTCTATGACCGAAACGTTGATAATTTCTGTTTCTGTTTTTTTTTTTTTTAATAATAACAACAACTACTACTATTGCTGCTGCTGCTGCTGTTGCTGCTACTACTACTACTACAACTACTGCTGCTTCTACTACGATTACTACTACCACTGTAAAAAGAATAATCATCGCACTTACCATATCAGAGCATTTCTTGCCTATGAGAAGGGTTCAGTGTGAAGTCTGTGTGTCTCTAGAGAAAGGCGTCGTATCCCAAACAGGAAGATTTCATTTTAATCAGGAAGGCAAATTCAGCGCGTGTTGGCGCCATCGTTGGACTCCCAGAGCTGAACTGGGGAACCCAGCGAAATCCTTCCCTTTCCGGTACTACTTAGGAGCGATCACCACGCACAATCCGAGGTTATCTGGTTCATAACAGAGGGGATGAGAAGGGGTGGGGGATTTATGGTGATGCATACTTAGAAACGATTGTTCTATCTGCCCTCTAGCCCTTGTAGACCACATTAGTCATGAGATCGTTTTTTTTCTTCTTCTTCTTCCTCTTCTTCTTCTTCTTCTTCTTCTTCTTCTTCTTCTTCACACGCAGACTAATACTCCTGCGGACACTCTCTGTATAGACAGGCAAGAATTAAATCCCATCTACCAAAAAAATGAGTGGAGTTTTGTGTGTGTATGACCATTTCTTTTTATCCTGCCAATAATATTAAGGCAGCCAATTGTTTTCTGACGAAAAGCTGAATCATCAGACTTCTCTCTCTCTCTCTCTCTCTCTCTCTCTCTCTCTCTCTCTCTCTCTCTCTCTCTCTGGCAAAACTCTCTGCAAAACCTGCATGCTAAAATAAAAGGTAACGAAAGATTTAGCTATTTCTGTTCTTTTAAACATTTTTTTTTCCCAGGCAGAAAAAACCTACCTTACGTTAGTACAGATAAATGCACAGAAATAGTTTCATCAGATTCAGATTGAGGGTTAGTGGTCTGAAAACTTGTAGGCAATGGTTTTTGAGGCAAGAAAGTAAAGTACAGATGATATGATCTGCCCAGCTTGTAGAAGTGAATGTGAAACCGAAGAACACTTTATTTCATCGTACTGCGTATGTTGACAAACCTAAAAGCTGCAGTATTCGATACTTGATTGTACCGCCCAAATAGCTCACGTGTTGCTACGTTGTTCTCTAATCATAATGAACATGTTATAAAGGATCTGGCTAATATAGCTGAAGCCATGTATGTGAGAAAAAAAAAAAGCTCATCGCATACAGCACCGATTAATTTCAGGATGATACAATGTGTGTGTGTGTGTGTGTGTGTGTGTGTGTGTGTGTGTGTGTGTGTGTGTGTGTGTGTGTGTGTGTGTGTGTGTGTGTGTGTAAGGGGAGGGCAGGGGCAAAAGGGGAGAGGAGAGAGTGAAGGGGACGGGGTAGAAGAGACAGAACGGCGGAAAAGTGTGTGTTTGAGTGAGTGTGTGTTTATATGAAATTTCAGCGTTTAGGGTTGGTGAATACGATTGTTTCCCCCCCTGGTCTGTTGGGCTCGAGTGCTGAATGGACAATAAAAAATGTCAGTGTCGGTCTCTCTTTGTCTCTGACTGTTGTCTGTCTGTCTGTCTGTCTGTCTGTCTGTCTGTCTCTCTCTGTCTGTCTGTCTGTCTCTCACACTCTCTCTCTCTCTCTCACACACACACACACACACACACACACACACACACACACACACACACACACACACACACACACACACACACACACACACACATTTGTATTTTTTTTTTTTAATTCATTGTCAAATGTCATCATCA
>JADBJO010029988.1:0-18421 GCA_016801955.1 Conus betulinus | reverse complement strand
ATGAAAAAGGGGACGATCAGGATGAGCTGGCGACAGGGACAGTTGGAGAAAAAGAGCCTCAGGACTCGATGGCGAGGATCGGAGTGTACACCGTACTTGTCAACACAGACTAGGGCTGAGGGTACCGGCACACCGTGGGGCGCTCGCGACGGGCCCTCAGGCATGCGCAAGACGCTTGGGCGCCATCTAAGCCTAAGTAAGTTCTTAGTCATTAATTACAGCTCATCTTGCGCTGGAAAGTGCGCAGTGAAGTATACAAATACTTTAGCGGTCATGTGTAGATAGCGCACCGTCAGTGACTCCTCCTGGATCGAAACTGAAATGAAAAGGCAGACCCCAGTTCTCCCCCCTCCATTCTTCCGCCAACCCGACACCACCACACAAGTACTCATCACCCTTGCGGACGCCGAACTCTTCCACTTATCCCCTCCCACGACCATCGGCCATCTTGTATGTCATGCTCGTCTCAAGAGACATTAAAACCGGGACAAAGAGTGGATAGATAGTCTTCTAGTGCAGATGAGCGTGGGCATGTGCGAAGATCAGGCATGCCGTTCAACTCTACGCTAGGACTATGGCCTGGTACGTGCATTCATTAGTAGGTGGGAGTGCTGCTCCATTATACGCTGAATATAGGCTGAATGCAGATGGTCGCTAGAGGTACCTTCTTGGGATGCCCGTACTTATCTATTCCACTGTTGGTGTACTTCTGCGTTGACCATCACCGTCCGTATAACGACAGACGTGTGATACGAATGTGTGGTAATATGCCATGCTTACAGTACAGACAGCTAGCCCTCATGACGATCGCGGACAGCACGGACCAACACACCTACACACAACGCACGCGCACTCTCTCTCTCTCTCTCTCTTCACTCTCTACTCTCCTCTCTCTCTCTCTCTCTCGCTATTCTCTTTCTCTCCACACACACACACAAACGCGCGGCGCCCCAAAACCGCGCGCGCACACAGACAGACAGACAAGAAAGATGGTGATACACACACACCACACACACACACAACACAAACACACACACACACACACACACACACAAGCACAAGCCGCGCGCCTGAGCGCACGCATGCACGGACGCACTCATACACCACGCCATACACACACACAACCCAAACACACACACACACACACACACACACACACACACACACACACACATGCGCGGGCATGCACGCGCGCGCACGCGACGACACACACACACACACCCACACACAACACACACACACACACCCACACACCCACACACACACACACACACACACACTCACACACTCCATGCATGCACTTTGACATAAACCACACACTTAATGTGGGATCACAGATAGATCGAACGGTCAGAGAGAGAGAGATAGGTGTTGTTGGCATGATCTACGGAGAGTCCGTACATAGGTTGATCTGGTCTGTACGCATGCCATTGTCCATTGCATTCTCTCTCCTCTGCATCTCATTGCCACTCTCTCTCTCTCTCTCTCTCTCCTCTCTCTCTCTTCTCTCTCTCTCTCTCTCCCTTTTTTTGTTTGGTTTTACTTTTACATCGCACGCTAGCGTTTTGTCTATCACCTCCTTTTTCCTCCTATTTGGTCCCTACTTGACACTTATTTTGTTTGTTTCCGTTTTAATCTCTCGTTTGTTCGATTTTCCTTCTTTTTTTTTTACCCTTTTCTTATTACAGTAAGCGGGCAAAACGTTTCGCATTTTCCTTAACAGAGCATATAGATATAGCACTTCGCTGTTTCGCACCGATTCTTTGCTACTGTCGTCGTCATTCAGCGCCAACGGGAAACACACACGCCACAGCAACACACCACACGCACGCACAGCACACACGCATCGCACGCACGCACGCACGCCACACGCACCGCACGCGGAACACACACACACACACACCCACACAACACACGCACACACACACACACAACACACACAGGAACACATTAAGTGCGTCAACGAGATTTTTGGACCCCATGTCTTAAAAGATGAGGGAAGACGTGCGTGTTTGGGGATTGATGATGCGTGAGAGTATGTGGTTTCACTTCACATGCTTAATTAAGCGGCCCTCTTCATGTAAAGCTGGCACTTCAGCGTCTTGTAAAGAGTCCACTGAGGCAAAAAATCCTCGAACTCACGTTTTAGCACGTCATTTAATTTCCTGCGAGGTTGAACGGTTTTTAACGTAGACAGCATTTTGGCCCGTTAGGGATTCTTTTAACGGGGGGGGCACCAAGAAAAGAGCTTGCCTGACGTTTTAGATACGGCGCCGTTTGACACCGGATTACAAATTTGTGAGATCAAATCCAGTAGACATGGTTGCGGAATGTGGGAGTTCGCACTGCCTTGCAAGCGCCATATCCCCTGCACGGATCAGTCCAGTTAGGGCATTAGAGATTTAGCAACAAGAAGTGTGGAAGAAATAGCCTGGAGTGGCCTGGACGTTTCTGAGAATTCGAGCGGTGGTTGAAGACCCTGAACAGTTACACAGCGGTGGTTCATTTAAAATCCAACGTCTAACGATGGTCTTCGGACATATCCTGTACTGTCTCTCAGCACGGCTTCTCTCAAGCTCTCTCTCCAGTCTCTGCAAGGAACACAGATCAGAGCAATCACGAGCAAATAGACATCGACAGGACAAAAGAAGAGACAGTGGGAAGACAAACACACATCCGAGCGGGGACCGGGACATGAGCTCGGCGGGACAGCTCACGCGAGTGGCTGGACACACAGTCAGCCACACTCGGACACAGGCGGAGAGTGGTGGCCGCAGATCAGGGATTGCCCCAACGGCTGCAAAGCAGCCGCGATTGTCAAGGGAAAGATAAAGGTAAAGGTAAAGAATACATACTCTTTGTATCTATAACCCAGAATTGGTGGCGTGATTGCTGCTTTGTGTGTCGACCCAGCAAATACAACAATAGTCATCTCGGTGCTGCTTTGATATAAAAATTATGGTGCGGTGCGTAATGATTTCCTTCCGTCATGTTCCCCATGTCTTGGAATGTGTTTATACTTTTTTTTTCAATCCGGTACATGATTTGATAAGATCTCCTTTCCACCTTCAGAGACAACACTTGACTGATCGAAGATCAGGTGGATTTAAACGTAAAGAAGTGGAATTTGACATCAGGTCATTTGAACTTTTGTATTTCATCCCTTCTTATACGTGGCGCTATGATACGTTCATTGGCCAGTTTCTGTAAACTGTAGGGATGGAAGTAACGGGAGGGGGAAGGGGTGATCGGTACGGGGGAAAGGGAAAAGGGACGGATCAGTGAAAACAAAATTTGAAGGGAGGTTATCTTAACGGCAAACAAATTCTAGGCTCCTTGGTTCCCTCCTTTGTCGATGCAGCCTTGGCAAGTCTGCGCTTCTCTGGATGTGCGTATCTGAACATTCCCCCCCCCCCCCCCCCCCCCCCCGCGCGTGCACACGCACACACACACACACACACACACACACACAACACACACACACACACACACACACCACACACACACAGCACATGCGCGCAGAGAGAGAGAGAGAGGAGAGAGACGTTTTTTCTTTGGACTCATCAGCTGATGTCTTACAGATTAAAAAAAAAATTTATAATGGATGCGTATATAACCCGATGCGTTATAACGATTTTTTTTTGGAAAGCGATTTATTGCGATTTCCTTGTTGTTGATGATCATTTATTACTAGTGAACATAGTAATGTGACGTTTGGAAACTTGGTCAGTTTGCACATACACACACACACACACACCACACACACAACACACACACACACACACAACACACAACACACACACATACACACACACACACAACACACCGCACGCAGACACGCAGGCACACACACACACACACACACACACACACACACACACACACACACACACACACACACACACACCACACACACACTCTCACACACTCACACACACACACACGCACATTTCCCTGCTGTTCTCGAGGGCCAGTTGAGTTATCTTGCGTGAATTTACCAGATCGAGGTCCCGTTTCTGTCTGTCTTAGTTCTTTGGATTACTTCCCAAATCATAGTGGCATGTTCCTGGACTGCAAGATCCATGTGCTATTTTTCTGTAAGGTATTTAGAATACGTCTGGCTGTCATGACAGAGCGCGTGTGCGCAGCGCGCGGCGCGTGTGTGTGGCTGTATGTGTGTGTGTGGGTGTGTGTGTGTGTGTGTGTGTGTGTGTGTGTGGTGTGTGTGTGTGTTTGCAGCTCGCTGATGTGACACAATCATGCATATGTGGAAGCTCGCCCTAAAGTTCGAAAAAGTCAAAAATTACTTTGTTCACCCCACAATATACAGATTATCATCAACAAGAAAATAGATTTAATTGCTTTGTGTTTTTCAATCATTTCAACGCATTCATTATCATTTTAAGAAATCTGCAAGACATTCGATGATGCGTCACAAAATAAACAAACAAAAAAAAACTTACATGACCGCCCACCAGCCCACCCCCACCCCCTCCACCCCCAATTGTGTGTGTTGGTGTGTGTTGTGTGTGTGTGGGTGGGGTGTGTGTTAGTGTGTGGTGTGTGTGGTGTGTGTTTTGAACGCGCGTGCGGTGTGAGCGCGGGCGATTATTCAGATTTGGCAAATGTAGAGAAATGCAGACGTGGTCAAGCTGCTGCTCGACAAAGGGAGGAACCATGGCACCTAAAAATTTGTTTGCCATTAAAGGTTACCTCCCTTTTAAAGCGTTTTCCGTTTCATGATCCGCTCTTTTTATCCAAAACCCTGTCCCCCTCCCCCCCCCCCCCCCCCCCCTCCGCCTATCCTCTCGACCCCCCCCCCCCCCCCCCCCCAACGCCTCACTTCGATCCCAAACATAAAAAAAGACGAACCAAAATTTTTAAAATGTTTAACACACAAAGTTTATTTTTAAACACAAAACAAAAACAATGAATCCTGATCCCTCACAATCGTCAAAAACACCAACCCGTATCCCTCTGCACGACTCACAAAACGAACGTCTGAGCCCTCCACCAGATAAATCTTTATTTTAAGGGTAAACAGATAAGCAAACACGTTTTTTTTGTGTTGTTTTGTTTTTCATCACCAGACCCCTGCCCCGCTAAAGGGACTAAACTAAAGCATGAACTAGCGACTTAAAACTTACACCAGAACTTTTAACCAGCAAAAACACATGCTCTCAAATCCATTAACACACGTGATGAGCTTGCTTCCTCCCATATCCCCACCATTTAAGAGAGAGAGAGAGCGAGAGAGAGAGAGGACCCATCCTCGATGAGACGAGAGGGAGAGAGAGAGAAGGGGCACGAGAGAGAGAGAGAGGAGGCAAGCTTGCAAGATTAACAAAATCTTTGCCAAGTGGGCTTCAGGTTGGGCTGTGGATGGAGTGCGCCGTGTCGGCATGCCTCTTCTTTCTGGTACTGTGGAACCGTGAAACATGACCGTTGACCAGCCTTGCAGACCGTCTCCACTGATCTTTCCGTGGGATCCAGCGTAGCTTATGTGTCTCCATCTTGAGCGCGGCTGGCATACGGGACTGATGTCTGTCGACTCATTTTGCTTATGATTGTTGAAGTGCGTGGGTAATGTTGTTTACATGTTCCCGTCTACATAATCTGATTGTGAGACTGATCTTTTGAAGAACCATTTTTGGCTTCTGACTTGAACGGCGTGGAGTAATGTTGTTTGATATGGTTTAGTCTACATCTAATTGTGAGGACCGAACTCTTTTCTTCAAACCATTTGCTTCTGACTTTGATTGCGTAAGTGTAGGGCACTAGGCGTGTGTTGTACATGGTTCAGGCTAAATATACAATATCATTGTAAAGGAATCTTTAAAAAAAAATTGTTGATTAAAAAAAAAAGCAAATCTCTGGTATACGTTTTGCAAGAACGGACAACAAAATTCTAGCATCGTTTCGGGACGGGAGTCATTTTGACAGAGTTAGTTGCTGGTTACGAAGTTGGAATAAAGTCTTCTTGGGCAATAACCAGGTTCTAGTTTGTGGGAAGTCAACTTGTCTACGTGTCAACAGGAGAGGGAATGGTAGGCATTTGAAGAGAATGGACCGTCGTAGATGGAGCCAGCCGCGCAAGCAGTCTGAGAAGAGAAGAGCTAAATACCAAGATCCCTAGTCATGGGCCTGTTGCGTTGAGTGGGGAACCGAAGTATTGAAAGGTAGAGTAGTTAATCCTGCTGTATCAGTGTCGTGTTGGGAACCGTTACCTCATGTTGATTAGGTTACGGAAACTTTCTGATGTTCGGAATCAAATGTTTCTTATCACAAAAAAATGGGAGGCGAGGGGGTTGTCTATGGGCTGGCTTCGCAGGATGTTTTTTTCTTCTGACGATTGCGAGTAAACTAAGTTGATGAATGTGGTGGAGGAATAAGCATACTATGACGTTTATTAAACTATCATCTTAGTATTGCATTTTCCTCGGGTTTGTAACTATGCACAGTTATTCCAGAGACCTGAAATTCCCTAATTCTCTGAAAAATACAAAACTTAACTATCAGTTCGTAAAGTTTGTTTTTGACCCCATTTATCATAATTATTGTATGCGGTATGCATTCCCACTACCATTTTCTCAATACCCAGTTGTTGGAATTTTTGGTGTTTATAAGTACAAATGAGTGACAGGTAGTCATCCGAGAAGTCCACATTTCCTCAAACAAACGGCAGTCAAGGGCTTCTCTTGTCAGCTGGGCGATTGTGTGAAACAATGAGGGCTCTTGCATCCTACAGTTGGATTAAGATTAAGATTAAGTGAGGTTTAATTTGAAAACAACCATTTATTATTAATTATAGGTTCAATCGGAAAAAACTATTGGTGTCATTTAAAAAAACTTTGATTGTGTTTTGATCATATCTGGCAAAGAAATATGCCAGTGTTGTTTGTGACAGTCGAAATCTCTCCTGTCTGACGACGTTCGTATTACGATACACCAGACAAAGCAGTTATGCAAGTCAAGCAGAAGAACCCCTATTTTTCATTTCTGTATTTATTCAGTAATGTGTCATTTGGGTGATTAACGTGCGGCTCTTTTTACATGAGACGGCATGGACCTGTTTTTTTTTTTACAGAAAAGATTAGAACGTTTATCTGGCCACTGATTTTATGATGCCGGTTGAAGTTGTTTGGCAGGTAACCACGTCATTGTCTACAAAATTACTCCTGTTTTGGAAATAAACAATGGCCGAAAATCAGGGGTTAAAGCTGTGGATGAACATCGCGAATGACACAAGAGAGTTGGCCTCTATGCCCCCATCTCCAGTCACTACCACTCCCTCCATCTCTACCGCTGCCCACAGTCCTGCATGTCTAGATATCAACCAGTCAGTCTAGTGCAAGCCCTTTGTTGTTCATGACCCCTGGTTGTTTGCTCACTAGATACTTAATGCCATACCCCACAGACTAACAATATATTATAAGGGGCTAGCCTTGGGGTTTGCACAAAACATCCCTTACGCAGAGAATTAGTCCCTTTGTTTAACAAACAACATTGATTGAGCGGGATCAGGACCTCATTAGCTACTTTGTCTAAACCATTAAAAGAGCTTTACTTTAGATATGTGGTAGAGAGAAGCTCTCGTGGCAGGTATTCAATATACACACCACGTGACACACGACAAACCCACCCCACCGACAACACACAACACCACCACATACAAACCACACACACACACACACAAACACCCCCTAACATACAAAAGAACTAACCCTCAGAGGTGGGAAAACAGCTTGTTGGAATGGATTTATTGTTCACTTTATGTCAGTCACTAGACTTCACTCCTATGGGGGTAAATCGCTGCTCTAGATGCTAATGTGCAGGGAAGGGGGGGGGGGGGGGGGAGGGGGCGGGGGGGGGTGGGGGGCTGGGGGGGGGGTGGGGGGGGGGCGGGGGGGGGTGGGGGGGGGGGGGGGGGTGGGGGGGGGGGGGGGGGGTGGGGGGGGGGGGGGGGGGGGGTGGCGGGGGGATCCTGGAGGGGAAAGGGGGTGGGGGGGGGGGGGGGGAGGGGGGCTGTGAGGGGGGGGGGGTGGGGGGGGGGGGGGGGGGGGGGGGGGAGGGGGGGTGTGAGCGGGGGGGGGGGGGCGGGGGTGAGCCAGGGATACAATCTGCCCCAAAACTTCTCTGTTAAGTGCGTAACACTGAACGATACAAGTGTAAGAGGAGATTGGAATATAGCACATGGATCCGTTAGATTTGCACCAGTGAAGATTGTGGTGAAAAAAACTATCCATCACACATGGTAATTACTTGTGTTTTGTCTGCAATGTATATAGCAAAACATTAGTCTGTCTATGGAGAAGGAGAGAACCAGCGCCCTCCTAGCAAAGAATTTTGGCAAAAAAAAAACAGTCTTTCCATCTAAATATAATGTTCTCTTATAGGGGAAAACAAAAAAGAAAAAAAAAAAAAAAAAAAAAAACCCTCCAGGAAAAAAAAAAACCAAGCATATCACCAGCCTAACTGGATGGTCATAGCCACTGTAGAGTGAAGACAGTTTATCAAGACTAAACTGTTAGCATGTACCAGTGAATACTTGTGGAAAAAAAAAAAAAAAAGCAAAAAAAAACCAGTGACATCACTGCTTGCGTCCATTGTATAAGGCCTCAGACAGTTATTACAAGATCTGGGTGTGATGTCAACTGAACGAGAACAAGGTTGAAAGAAAACTTTTCTCGTCAGTTGTCAAAATAATTATGAGCAGACTCAAGGCCAATTAATTTCCTGGTCCCACAGGTGAGGCTTACAGCTGATCTTACAAGGATGAGTTTGAACCTGCTTGAACACTTTGCAAAAATTGTTTTGTACATACAAAGTCCTGTTTCTCACACTGCTTCAAGAAAAGCTGAAGAAGGCCATTTCTGTGGAACAGGGGAGGACAGTTGTGAAAATGAAATGAAAACATTGTGGTGTTGTGTTTGGACATGATTCTCCAAAACAAGAACATGGGCCACCTCTTCTTTCTTTGCAAACCGGCCTTGCACTCTGGTCTGTCCCTGATCGCTACTTGCCCTGGGACGCGAATAGTGCTTTTTTGCTCCAGATCTTGAGATTGTGAAGAGGTTTGTCATAGAAGCCGTTGGTGGTGGCCAGCATGCCATCCTCTCTTTGCTGTTCTGTGCTTAATTGTGTTAAATGGGCATTTTTGGAGGCACAATGCTCTGAGGAACATACAGAACATGTTCTTCCTGTCCCAGGACCAGACTGGAGGAAGGCACCATCTTAAGTCTTTTTATATTGTGGGATAGAAAGAGATTATCCTGCAGAAAGCTCACCAATTATAATTCTTTGGTGGTCTAATCCCAGAGGAAAAAAAGAGTGAAAGAAGCGAAATTTCATATTTTAGAAAATGGTTAAAGGGTTTGCTGAAGTTGCTGAGTGTATTACAGCAGCAGTACAAATGATACTGATGGCCGGTAATTTTCCGCAGATGTAATATGTTCTAAAAATTATCATGACAGCAATTAGCACAAATATGCGTATGCAGGTCTTAACAGATGATTAGTACTGCGTTACTCTCCTGCAGTCAGCTTGAGTTGTGTTTAAGAAGCTGATTTTGCTGTTTATCTCTGTGAGGTTACAATCAATTCATACACAATTGCAGAACTTTACACACTTGCGCACCCAGCTCACACAGAGGACACACAGGAGGCAGACGCAAGGCACAAAGACACAGACAGTGCACAGGGGCACGACAACCACACACCACACACCACACACACACCAACACACACACCACACACACACAACCAGGCACTACACACAGGCACCACACACACACCACAAGCACAGACCTCAACCACCACACACCACACAGAATTCAAGAATCCATGAACTATGTTTATGTGAATAAGTTAACACAGGTGAACTATAATGCGTCAATGAGTCATATTCAGACCATGGTGAGTTTGAAATCAGTTTCATTGTTAAAGGTTAGTATGAGTTTTTTTGACACACTTGCCCTCTAATCAAAAGGATGTGTAGAGCTAGAAACCAATGACTAAAAACCGGTTTAACTAATATAAGAGTATACTATAACAACACTAATTTGACAATATAAAATAGTTTTAAGGTAGAACACTTCTGGGCTTCATCTTTGATTTACATTGTGTCTGGCCCCTTGAATTTATGAAGTACTCCAACGTCCCATAACCCATCAGACCAAGTCGACTAGTGACACACAAATAACCCATGCGGCCATGGGGGGCCACATTACAACACACAATACGTGTGTACTGTAATATCAGGAAATAACAGCTGGATAGACTTTTTTAATGGAAGGGACACAGACACATGAATGCATGTGCACACCACACAAGAATTGCATGCTTGCACGCAAACACGTGTACACCACACACACACACACACCACAACACACCACACCACACACACAGTCACACCACCCACACATGCCATGTGACAGCCATGGTGCACATGCACATGCACACTTTATATGATACCATGCCACACATGATATTTTGCACAACAGCTAATTGCATGCACCTACACTCACAACAAACACACACCACACACAACACACCACACACACACACAACACACACACCACAACAAACACACAGTGTAGTGGAAGTCTTCTCTCTCCTCGTCTTACGCAAGACACAAGCCATGAAAGCATTTACAAATCACCACACTACACCAGCACCAGGGGCAGGCACCACCAACACATATAATATAATACGACGACTCTCACCACTCACCTCACAAACCACGCATGGGGTATGGAACCCCACACATGCCACGCACACATGCTATGCATGCCATGGAACATGAGACAATGGACACACGCACACCAAACACCACACAACACACACACACACACACACACACCACACACACACACAACACACACACACACAATATCGTATACCACAGGTGGTACACCTCCAACACCCACAGTAAGCCACATTGTTTACATTTGTCACTTAAAGAATGAAGGAAGGTTTCCCTCCCCTCAATAACCGCCTCCCTCTCTCTCTATCTTTCTCTGTTGTGGCTCTCTCCGTCTTCTTCATCTCTATCTCTCGCTCTCTCTCTCTCTCTCTTTCCTTCCTACCCTCTAGCACTCTGTCTCTTTCTCTATTTTCTTTTTTTTTTTTTTTTTCAAATGGTCCTGTGCTTGTTAATATTAATTCATTATCATTCCTTTTGACAAATTTGTCTGACCGAAATATGTAAACAATTTAATTACTAATACTTGTGTAATCATATTTTCATTTACAGAAAGATTTTCTTTATCATTAGTTAATAATTAGTTGTCAGTATGATAGTTGCTGACATTGTGACAATGTGTTTTCCTTGCGAGGCATATATGATGCAGATTTATTTAGGATCTTTTTCATTAAACTTTCCAGTACCCCTTCCTCTTACCCCATACTCGCCTTTCAACCCCTCACCCCCCCCCCCACCCCCCCCCAATTATTCACCTCCCCCACTGGCCTTTATGTGCTCCCCATTCTTCCCTCCTTTCTTTCCTAGCATCACCTGAGCTGACCAGCTCAATACTGAATATAATTATATTTATATGTATATATATATATGTATGTATATATACTTAATTGTTCAGCTGTATATGTATATAGATATATGTAGTATATATATATATATATATATATATACGTATATGTATATATATATATATATATATATGTATATGATATATATGTGTCTCGTGTGTATGTATTGACAAGTGTAGAATCATTTTTAAACAGTCTAGCAGGAAGTATTTTCACGAAAATTTTGGGCAGTATGTGAAATGCAAAAAAGTGTGTGGAGTAAGTACGAGCATACTGATCTTGAAAGAAATGTATAAATGCGCAAGTTTATGTGATTGTGATAGTGAGTCATGTCATGATCAGCCACGAGGTTCAAGCATACCTTGAAGTGAGTAGATGCACCTCCCTGCAGTCTCTTATAACCCCCCTCCTGGGAGGGAGGGGGGTGGGGGTGGGGGCTCTGTGCTGCTTTTCCAATTCCCCTCCCACCCATCTCCACTTTTGGCCTTCCCTATAAAAGTATAAGGATCAACCCCCCCCCTCCCCCCCCCTCCTTTTCACCTCCCATATTCTCCTTTGCTTCCTCCCTTCTAATGTTGGCCATCAGTTAATCAAAATGACAGCTATGCATTTAATCACACCCATCCTGTTTGAGTTCACTGGATCCTGTATCAGTGTCATGTCAGATTCTTTCCTTTTGAGTTTTAGATCTTTTTTGAATGGGTAATGTAAAAGTATGGTTTGTTCCTTGTGAAATTGCTCGCATTAAGTGGATTCAATGCTCCTCTTTTGTCCCACCTGTGTCACTCTTGTCTTTTCTGCCTCTAGTCGGCATGTGAGTTTGTCTTGTCTTTCTTTCCCCCATATCTCTTTGTCTTCTGTCAATCATGTATGTTTCCCTCTCTCTGGTTGTGTGTGTGTGTGTGGTTGTGTGGTGTGTATACACATTATGCTTAGTGTGTGTGGCAGTGTTTACGCGTGTCCACATATATTTTGTTATATGTGCACATGTTTTTGTGCCATTCCGATAATGTAATTTGTGTGTCAGAGTCAGTGTATGACAAGTGTCTTTGTGTGGGGTATGTTTTTATTTTTTTAAATGTAACGATCCTCAGCAGTGTTCCAGCATTTGTGGACATTTACATTTCCCTTTTGGCTTGAAAAAAAGTAGTTTACAAAACATTTGTGTTTCTTTCATAAACAATTTGATAACCTTCCTTATGTTGTTTCTGTGGATTGGTCCACCTATGAGAGGCAGTTTCAACCCACTAGAATGGGGCTGTGTCTCCATTATGTCATTCCATTCTGACAGTTTGCTGCTGCTACTAATGTTAACCGTGTTTGTTTCTACTTTTTGTGTGAGTTGAATTGTATTTTGGTCTATGATTTATTTGTGTATATTCTTTTTGGTTAACTATCTGTGGGAAGAGAAAAAATTGGTTGATCGCGATGTGCAATGGAATGCACATGCCTTCGCACTGGGCCCATTTTGATCCGCCTTAAGGATGCTGGAAGGGGATTAATTTCATGTGTGGGCAGTATTATCGTCCTGTGAAGTTATTTTTCTCGATTTGGGAATTGTATCCTCTCCTGGCAAAAGTGCTTTTTTTTTTTTTTTTTTGGTGATGTGACAGCCACAAAGGGGGGACTAAGTCCTGGTATCAAGTGTGGTCCCCTGGGGCTATGTCTGATGAAACAAAGCGCGGTGTGTGTGGGTTTGTGGTGTGTAAAATTGTGGTGTGGGGTGTGGTTTCCTCGGTGTGTGAGAGCATGATGTGAGCGCATGAAGCGTGTCGCGGCATTCGCGATGCGTGTGTACTGTGTGTGTGTAGGGGAGCGTGCGTGTAGCCCGTGCGGTGCAGCGTGTGTGTGTGTTGGGGAGCGGGCATGGTATGCGGCACAGTGTATGCGCAGCCTGGTGCAGAAAATGCCAGTGCTTGCAGGTGGTATCAAGTGTGACTTGGGTAGTATGGTGCGTGTGTGTGTATGCAATGCCGCGGTACGCGGCCCGCCCCGTTGGACGGCCCGATTGGAACTGTTGTTTTGAGTGAAGAATCGCCGTAAGGGAATTCCAGGGTTGAAATGCGAGCGACACGAAGCACCTTCAGTTTCAGCATGTGGGAGTTTCAGTGTCGCCAGTTCTGCGGTTGGACTGTTTGAAGCGGGGGCACTGGGGGGGCTTGTACGCTCTAGTAGGGGAAAACTTGTCTTCGTAAATGAGACACAAGGCGGTGTACATGAAAGAACTGGGGCTCGTGTACGAAAACAGCAATGTGCAGCTCTACTTGATTTTACTTTGTGCTAAGAAAAAAAAAGAAGAAAGAGAGAAATTGATAATTATTATGATCTTTGCAGCAAAGTTTGAGCGAGTGCAGCTCAGAAAGGATTATGGGGACAGCCAGTGGCATTTACGCTCAGCAATTTGTATGTGGGGGGGAGATGTTGGTAGTTTATGCCTGACTTATCAGTTCTGTTTGGAAGAGAGATTTTATGTTTTATGCAGTTAGGTAAACCCACATGGCCACAGTGCTGGTTCGAGATTTGAATAGCGCGCGTAGGGAAACAAAAAAAAAAAAGTGAAAAAGGTCGGGCTGGGGAGTCACATCGGGTCGGGGGGGAAGAAAAAGGCAGGAACAAACACATAGAACAGGGGGACGAAAAAGTGCGGCCATAACCACACGCGGGTGGGGACAGGGAAAACACACACCCACCACTCAGAACCACGCACACACTAGGCACTTGAGGTTCGCATAATCAGGCGGTCAGCATAATGCAAAGCTCATCTTATGATAAGGGGTCTGTCTAGGAGCGTTGTCAGGCTGCCTAGGTGTCTGCTGTTGGAGTATGCTTGAAAAAGTAAAAAAGAACCGAAGACTCACGGGTAGTAGGTGTTCCGGCTTCATCATTTCATAACAGGAAAGGGAGTGGTGGGGGCTGTTAATATAAAGCCTCAAGCAGATACCTGTTGATGCTAGTCCCGAACACCGTAACAAGTGGAATGCCCAGGGGAAAGGGAGACAACGTTGCAGGTCTACAGGGCAAAAGACTAAAAAACAAAAGAAAGAGATAAAGCGCTGGATGACACAACGCAGGATGCACTTCTTTCTTCTGCAGTGGATATGATGCCGTGCGCAGTGAGGGAAAAGAACTTGTGGTTTAGCGATGTGATTTCTTTCTTCTATTTCTGTCCTTTAGTTTAAAGGTTTAAGCCTGAATCTCCAGGATCTTTTGTTTCAGACTCGTGGTATGTGAACATTTTCCGCTGTGTTTTTCGGTTTTCAGGAATAAGATTTTATTGGATTAATATTGCGAGCACATGATTGAACTGAAGACGTTGCTAATTTATGTTACAACTCAAGGTAAGCTTATGTTTATAGTGGAATACTTGTCTGCATGTGTGTGTGTGCCTTGACCCGGCCACCTCACACACACATGCACAGGCACACACCAGGCACAAGCATGCGCAAAGAAACGTGCACGCAGCAGGTCAAGCACATGCCATTCGGGTACACATAGCGGTTAGCACATCATGCCACGCACCGCACGCACGCACGCACGCACCTACTCACAGACGAGGCCCTCTCACACAGTACATGCACACACACACAAGCGCTATGCGGCACATGCAGCACACACACAAACCCAGACACACACCACTACGGACACACGACACACACACACACGACACACACACTGACACACACATACTCACACGACACGCAGGGAAGAAATGCCACACCATTTCGCATGCCCGCACAAACACGGCAAACACATCACCACACAACACACACACCACCATACACCAACACAGGACACACGCACACACAGCACACACCTCACGACTCACACACACATGGAGTGAGATTTGAAACCCACACACATACCGGTGATAACGTACCACTACATCTGTCTTCGGTTTCCAAACCACATATGTATATATATCATGTACATTTTCTTCCTTTCAGCTGGGCCAGGCCATTATGGCTTGTCTGTTGTCTGGCGTTGGACTGGGAGGCTACCAGGTAGTGTTCGATGAATTCCCTGGGGTAGGTTTTTTTGTCCCAGATAAGAAGAGCAGCCCAGTGCCATTACAGAACTACTCCAAACTATGGGGCCTAGTTTTCAGCTTGCTTTTGATGTAATGGTAGGCTTTGAGAAACCAACAACACTGGCGAGAAAAAGCGTTGACAAAGACCGCACATCTAAACCCCATCCGCGATGTCTGTTAAAACACACCACTGGTTTTCTCTCTTGGTGGGGTTGGTGATGAGTTCTGGGCGAGCATATGAGGTGTTGGTGTGTGGGTGTTGTGTGTTGGTGTGTGTCGTGGGATTGTGGTGTGTGTGTGGTGTGCGTGTCGTGGTGTGGGTGCTGTTGTTGTGCGATGGGCGTGCATTGTACGTGCATGTACTGCGCGAATATGTGTTCTTGATGGTTAACAGCTGGCTACTGCCTGCTCATGGATTGTATCGGCTTTTGGGTGTCTTTGTCAGTTGTCTGCGGTGTTCTCTGAGAAAACAACGATTGAGCAGTTAGGGTGAAAGCTGCGGGTTGAAAATGGGTAGTGATCCCAAACGATTCTGTTCAGTGAGGTTGTTAAGGAAGTTTTTAGGAAGTGGATCTCGGAAGCCCGGAACGGAGACTGAAGATACCCATGTGGCAGAGCGAACGGTTGGACAAGTGCGAAAGAAATAGCAGACAGATCGTTTTTGTTCACAAACTAGTGCGCTGACAGTTCTCAGGTGTTTTTTACAGAAATCTGCTTTTTATTTTTTTTTTTTTTTTTTGGTTGTACATAGATGAGGGAAAGAGTAGGGTGACTTGGGGAGAAGAAGGGAAGCAGGGGTGGTGGGACAGGGGGAGAGGAGGTAGGGGGAAGGGAACGAGGAAGTGGGGGGAGGAACATTGTGTGTTGTTAGAATGTTTGTCGGGGGGCGGGAGGAAACTGAAATACAGGACAATTTGGAAGGAAGAGTAGAGGATGATATCACATTAGTCTACTATTCACTTTATAGATGAAAATGGACATTATCGGAAGGCGCGGATACCCGGCAGTGAATGACTAGTTATCATTAATAATGCATCCATTGATTGCTGACCCAAATCTTTTTTTTAAAGTTCACTCTGTGAAGGTCAAAGACTCATTCTGTATATTTCCTTTTTGCACTATGAAACGCGCAACAATAGTGCTGATTAGATGAAGGGACAAAAGGCAACTTGACATAGTAAAGCAGTTTAGAGGCGAACAATTTTAGTATTTGCATTTCTGTCCATCCCATATATTTTGACAATCTTCAGTCAGCATCACACCATCACAATTTCAAATTTGACAAGGCGCAATTATTGCCTCAGTCTAGAAGATTGTCCTGCAACCGTGTGGTTTTTTGTTCTGCTAGCACGATTGATACACAAAACAACACTGACTTGATTTAGAAAAAAAAAAAAAAAAAGGGCCACCCCCCATAGACTTGTCGGAGTGCAATCGCATGGGACAGAATTGACTCATAGGTTGTATCTACAAAAGATCCTTGACTTGTTGAATAACCCTGTGGTGTTCACCACTTTCTGAGTGCCTGTCTTCTAGTTGACGGTCACTGGGGAGGGACATGATTTGTACCTGTGTTCTGTTGGTTTGGTGTGCTCTGTCAGCAGAGAAGAATTGAGAAGAGACAAACCCAACGACCAATTTTGACAAAAGAGAACTTTGGTGGAGAGGAGAGGGAGATTGGGGAACATGGTCGAAGAAATGGCAGCCAGGCAGGATGCGCCATTGCGTTTATAGTGTAAGACACCATGATGATGGATCAGGGCAAATAGCAGATGAGGGGATCTGTTTGACCTGGGCAGAGAGTACTGTGCTGTCTGGTGTCATCCTTGTAGCTTTACGCAAGCGAGCAGTTCGAATTCCTGTGTACAGAAGGTTTGTATGAGGGAAAATGGAACCCGTCTTCTCCTGCAACTGAGAGTTTTATGTCACGCATGTTAATCTTTTGGTTGGACACCCATAAACCTAGTCCAAATTTTGATTTCGAACTTCCTGGGTCACGATGATTTTAAAGGATCAGGGATGGACAAATGCAGGGTGTGCTTTTAGTGCAAAGGAAGTTGTAACTGCGACTGGTGCCTGATTTCCGTTGCATGTAGGAAAGTTTTGTCCAATGGTGCAAGATTCAGAGCTGGTGACTGATCCAGTGGTGTGGGGTAGCCACTTCCTTGCCAGAGTTGTTGTGACGAGAAGGTTGTTTATTCTACTTTCAACTGTTTCCCCCAAGTGTGTCAGGAACACATTAGTATGAGAAAACCTAATATTTAGTACAAGTAGGATTAAGAGCCGAACAAAGCACATGAGAGACTGATGGGGATTTTGCTTGCCAGGCCTGTCAGGGCACGCATGCTAGAAAACAAGTGACAGGGCAAAAGTTTTGGGTCTTGAGTGTAAGTGCTGTTGAGGTGAAAAAAATTGAGCCGCAGAACCGGTGGCTCTGCTAGGTTGTGTGGTATTTGATTGATGTGAGGGGAATATGGGGAAAACTTTGCTGTCCCTTGTGTGAAGTGTGTGTGCTTCAGTATTAATAAAAAAAAATGAGAGTCAGGCACTATCTAACGGTGAAACATTTGGTGAGGTCATACTGGGTGAGTCTTCTGTCCTGATGTAAGCGCACACACAGGACACACATATGCAACTTGCACATGCACACGCGGGCAATGCATGAGCATAGCGGGGGACATGCACGCAACACAGCAGGACACTAGCACACAGTCACAACACACTAACAACAACGTCAAGAAGACACACACAGCTTCCATATCACACACAGGTATGGTGTGTTTTGTGTGCGTATGCGCTGCGCACACAATCACACACACACACCATCACCCAGAGGAGACTCAATATA
>JADBJO010029987.1:0-18424 GCA_016801955.1 Conus betulinus | reverse complement strand
AGAGGAAGAACTGAAAGGATAACTATCTTCATGGATAAAGGAAAAGAAAAGAAAAAAAACACTTACCCCAGTTTGCAAGATTATTTCCAAGATTACGTTTGACTTCAAATGGATCTGAAACAAATCATGCAACTGTAACTGAACACTGACTGCCACTGATGCATGAAGGAAACGCCTGTAGAAATAAATATTGCAAAAACAATTTCTGAATAATGTGATGAGTATGGGTAGCAGGTATGGTCCTCTTGGGGAAGGACTCACAGTGTTCTCTCTATTAGAGTTATAAGAGTAGTTTGCATGTCAAAATTTCACCTCCCCACTGTCTCTCATTAGTGATGGAAAGGAGCAACTTTCCTGAACTTGTCATTGAAAACAAAACTTTTATTTTCTCTCGGGACTGTTAAAAATACTCAAGAGTGGCTCAGGAATAATTCTTCTTAGATTGAGGGAAGAGAGTGAGAGGAAGAGGGGGTAGAGGTGGTGACAGTAGGGACAGAAAAATGACGTAAACTGATAATCCTAATTGCAGTTTGTGAGACAGAGAGACAGAGACAGAGAAAGAGAGAGGGGTGATGGCTTTCAATTGTCACGTCACATATAGTGTGGATGTTCTTTTCTACTTCTTTCTTTGTGTGTATCCTTACTTACTTCCTCCATATAACTGTGCCTCTTGTTACCTGCCAAAAATGGACACATTAGTTACTGGGCCCAGTCGATCAAACTGACAACCATACAGATGAAATTACTATTGCCCAGTCATAACACATTAATTATTGAGCCCAGTCAATCAAACTAACAACATACAGTTCTAATTACTATTTTCCAGACATAGCTGTTCAAAAGGGGCTGTGATAAATGCTTGATCAGGCACTCTCAAACCATCCTGTCCTGTACAGCATGGTAATGGTATTGTATCCAGTTCATTCCTTTACATTGCCCACCAACAACTTTCTTGGATTACCTCTGGGACATTCGCCCTCAACATACCCTGTAAAACAGTCATGGGACAGGGGCTCATCGTGAAGTATAGCCTTCAAGCCAAACTTACACCACCTGTTGCCTGTAAGAAAAGTTTTTCATCCAGCAGGGCATGCGCTGCCTGACCATACTAAACATTACTTGCAAAGTTAGAGTTCATTCTGAAATGAACTCACAGTCTTGAGAAATATCTGCTTTTCTGTCATATGTAAAAAAAAAAAAAAAAAAAAAAAAACCTCAACAAACTTTGAGAGTTCAATAAAAGGAGAAAAAGTTTCTAGCTAAAAAAGACTAAAACACTGGGACTATGGTTTGTAGCAAACCTAAGACTCTGCGATCGTATCATTCCTTTGAGAATTACAGTGAGGTGAACTAGGCTGTAAACACCAGCTATGAACCATGCCTGCACTAAGTATGGTTCCAGTGTAATGTTTCCCACCCACAAGTCAAAACCAGACTTGGCCAACCTCCAGCAGCCAACCAAGTGAGCACACCTTCAATAGCTATGTTCAGGTTGGTCCACCTCTTCTCAAACTTGGTCAGCGGCTCCGCCTGTCGGATGGAGACCACCCTGCTTCTCCAGTCAAACTCGGTCACGTAGTAGCGCAGGAAACCCAGCCACAGGTCACCCACGCTCTGTTTGTTCTGCCCAAACTCTGGCCACACCTCAGGCTGTACACACACACACACACACACACACACACACACACACACACACACACACGCGCGCGCGCGCGCGCGCACACACACACACACACACACACACACACACACACACACACACACAGGCACACATGCACACACACTAAGAATCAGGATGAATTCAGGGATACCAATTAACATAATCCATAGCCACTTTTATAGATTTTTTTTTTTTTTTTTAATGTTGAAAGAAATGCTTATATTTCCTTTCCTTCAATCCAACTGAAAACATCAATGTGTTAAAAGTTACGTGTCACAAATTTTTCCCCCCTGCCCTCACTTTCAGTGTGCAAACAGTAACATTACTACAATACTGCTTAATGCGGCCATTCCCCACACAGCCACACCCAGTTACCATCTCACAGACCACAAGAATCAGTCAGTACCAGGTTGTCATGTAGCCACCAACCAGTGGAGATACTGCACGACTGTTGAGTCGTTTTGGTGGAGCTCAGTGGTATGTGTTCTGATCCAGCATTTGCAGGACATCACCTTCAGAGCCTCCCAACCAATGTCTGCTTAGTCTTGGAGCCAGTGTGACTCAACACTCCCCTCTGAAGAATGCCAGTCACCTCCACCTACAGACACTCCCATAACACTCCCTATGAAGACTTGATGCCGACAGCTGGAATGTGGGTGCTGCTGTATATAGGGCAAGTCAGACCAAACAATGCCAAAACAACAGCACTGAGAGGGCATGGAAGTCTAGACACAAATACACACAAAAATAAATCAATAAAGTTATCAAGGAATGAATACCAAGTCTTTCTAAATCAGATATGGAGATATGTTATATGTTGCACTGTAATATATAACACATTATTTTTCAAACAAATATTCTTTATGTATACCCATCTTTTTCTTCATCCTTGTTCCAACTGATGAAGGCACAGCTCTTGAACGTTATAGGAAATAGTGTCCATTTGAAATCCAAGACCATTACAGAAGGGATGTGGAAGATAGGGCTATATAGCACATGGAGGGGAGTTGGGGGGAGAGAGGGGATGAGAGAGAGAGAGAGAGAGAGAGAGAGAGAGAGAGAGAGAGAGAGAGAGAGAGAGAGAGAGAGAGAGAGACAGACCGAGACAGAGAGAGAGAGAGAGAGAGGAAAAGATTATTTTAAAAAAAATGCAATATTCCATAATGTTGTCAAGAACTGGGAGAATACAGGATGCAGCTGGGTTGGTGAAGAAATTAACAAGTAGATAATATCAAAAGATTTATGATTTACAAGACGGTGAAAAATGATATATGTGTTTGTTCAAAATTAGTGCCTTTGATGGAATAAGTATACTTAAAAATGTGTACTGCTGAAATGTCTCCGTGCAGACAAATAATGCATTAATATAATAAGTAATGTAATTTGTAATTGTGTATGTTCTTCAGTTACGTTTTATCTAGTTTTTCTCTTTTGTAATACAGTCAAACTGGATGAAAACAAAATTATTCACTGAGACAAAAGACACCAGCATCAGACAGGTCAATGACTAACCAGTCGTTGGAGATCATCGAAGAACCAAACGTTGCATCCTCTGACCATGTAACCCTCAGGCTTTGGTTTCCCATCCTTAGGGTGAAGCTGACAAGAGAACAAAAGACCAGTTCAACCTGCCAGTCATCTCCTGCACATTGCTGCCAATGCTGCACATATCCCTTGCCAACAACAGCCGTTAGCAACACACACACTTGTGCACACACAAGAGAGGACACAGGGGTACATGGGGACATCTTGCAACTTTCAGAAAAAAATCAAAGATTTGTTTCTAACTGACATTACACACATGACCCCTTTATTACAAAAGATCCTTTCAAGAGTTGTAGTTAACAATGTCCTTTACAAACTGTTCCACTGCTGCAGGGAATAGCATGGGATTGAGCTTCAAAAGTGCAAACTGGGTCGTGGGTCTTGGTGATGGAAACCAGGGGGTATACTCACTATGATCATTTCCTGTGATCCTGCAGTGTATTTCTTCATTGTTAAATTATCTTCATTATTATGATTTACCATAAAGTAAATCTGAAAAATGGGAGGTTTAAGGGATGAGGAGTGTCTGACATTTGAAAAAAACAAAAAACAAAATGACTGAAAGGAACATGTACTTGAATAAACCCAAGATTCTATGCGACAGGCACCAGCATGTCATAGCCTCAAGCACAGACCCAGGGAGCTAAAAAAAAAACCATGATACGCATACATGCATACTATACCCTTCATTCAAATTAATGGCACAGGTAATATGTATATTACACACATTAACTGTCCACATCACTAAAATCAACTGTGACTCAGTAAGTCTTTTTCCTTTCTTTTTTTTTCTTTTCTTTGAATGAAGTTGCTTGGATAAAGAGCAAAAATCACCTTGCTTGAACCATTTTGATGAAATTCTACTGAACCATGTCAGTAGTGAAGGTGGATGCCAAGATTTTATTGAGATGTAACAGCAACAGTTTCAGCAAGTTTTACTTGGAAACAGCAGATATATTTGGAAATTCTCTTTTCCCCTCCATTTGGCACCACAATTGCAACCCAACAAGAAGACACAAACAAATATAATTGTGAGTTCAATTTAAACCTTTCTGTTGTATTACCATCACTCTCATGGCACAGTTGGTCCAGATGTGTCATCAGAAAAGAAACATTTCTTTTAAACTGACCACACATTTCTTTTTGTTTATGCCTTTTTGTTGTGCTGTAGTTGCTAAGTGTTTTAAAGTTTCGTACATTCCCTCAGATGGGAAAACTATTTCTTTGATTAATCGTAGGTGTGGGTTTTATTTTCTTAGTTCAATTTTTATCCTTACACTATTTCTCTTCCCACCTCCCTAAAAACCTTAAGAGTTTATTCTTGCTTATAACATCACTGGTTTTAAACATTCCATAAACCGTTCTCTGTAACATTCCCTCCCCTTTCCTATGTCACCATCCCCCACTCTGCACACAACATTCAGACACTTTGTCACCTGCTCCCTTTCCTTCTGCATTTCACCCTCCCCCTCTCTTTCCAGCACCTCACCTCTTCCCCTCAAGCCCCACCCCACCCCATCCCATGCCTACGCAAACACATCCATGCTACACACTCTTACCCCCTCCCCACCCCCCCACCCCCACCCCCACCATTCTTTACTTCCCACTATAAGTCTACTCCTTTTTAACTGAAAACTAAAGTAAAAAGTCATCGCAAAAGTTAGGATGAACAGATAGCTTTAACATCTTCAGCCATATTGATGTACAAAAAAAACTTTGATTCCCCCTCACCGTGGTTGCATAAAATGTTGTCTATTCTGTGCTTCTCACTTTTTGGCACACCGGAGTCAAACCAGACCGCATATATTTCTTTTTCTTTTGTCTGGGTTTCCAGCGACAGTCAGCACTGTATGATACGGCCTGGTATGGCACGTAAAGGCACGGTATGGCATGGTGCAGAGCATGGCACAGAATGTATTGGCAATGAAAGGTTTATGACTTGGCATGACATGCATTGAATGCCATGGCATGGCTTGGTGGGATACCGTTTAGTTTGGTATGGTCTCACTCCAACTCATGAACAGGAGCTAACAGCTGGTGAGAACAAATCATCACACCCTGCAGGAACTGATTTACATGCCTTGTCCCATCCTCGTTTGGCCAAGTCAGAAAACCAACCTTTTCTTTGCTTCCGCAACCTTGACGACTTTCATTCTTAACATATCGGTGATTGTAAGGATAAGTACAGAAACAGGCACACACGGACATGTTACCTCCTGTAGAACGGGAATGACCGGAGGCTGACATTGTTGAAGGTAGTGCAACATCATCAGTATGTAAGCGTATGAAGACAAACTGCCCAAAGAGGCATTACCAATTTCACATGCCTGCAAACAAATATCAAGAAAAACACACACACACACACACACACACACACACACACACACACACACAGATTTTTGACCAAAAGGGAATTTTACGACTGAAAGTAGTTTTATGATACCCTCATCTGTCCAAACAAATTTTTGAAGGATGTGTTTACAGCTTATGTGAAGTTTTGCAAACATGTGTCTGTAAAAGAAGCACAAGAAGTATTAGCCGAACCCTTGTTTGACAATGACAAGTTGCAATTGATAATAATATATTTTTCTTTAAAAAGTGGGCGCACACAAAACATATTCCTGGTAAGAGGTGTGGTGATGATGAAAAGGGATGCTTTTTAGGTTATAAAGCTTTCTGTGAAAGGGTACACAATCAATGTAAACTATTTAGAGTACATGAGTTGTGTACAATCAATCAAAACTTTTCTTGTGCAAAGAACATGAAAATAAACAATAGCAAATGCAATGAAAGAACAATAGCAAAAGTTAAAAAAGACTTTCTACAATGTTTTACAGCAGAAATAGAGTGTAGGGTCTGTTACCTTTGCAAAGACTTTCACAGCCAGACCCAGAATTGGACACGCTGGTCAATAGAAGAATAGCACACAGCAGAAGCCTCGTGTTGTGAATGCCCTGAAAAAAATACCGCTTGCATCATGAAGTCTGTCATGAAAACAGATGACCATACAGATCATTATGAATAAATCCAATATGCTCACATCTACTTCTTTCCATCTACCATGATTTAGATTCTGATAAATAGGGATCATCTGTTAGGTGAATTTCCTGCTTTTTTTCTAAACCCCAGTAGTTTACTTTTTTTCTTTTGTGTTAACATTCATGTTTCATTACCAGATTACTTTCCTATGCGCAGAAAGAAATAAACTGAACTTTTATAATTCCGTTTTCTTTTTAATTCATTATTTTTTTAAACAACTAAATGACACCTAATCCTGTAAAAAAAAAAAAAAAAAAAGAAAGAAAAAAGTTGTGGATCTAGTGTGATATATATACATGTGTCTGTTTGTGTGTTGTTGGTATCAAATAAGACTGACAATTTTGATAACTTCCCTTCGGAACCCATTTGTAATTCCGGCATCAACTCCCATCTTCTCGGTCGGTCTCTTACAAACTGCCACTGAAGTTTTGAAAAGAGTGCACATGCATATGTACAGCTCATACAGCTTTCTGAGCAGTTGTTATCAATACAGCAGTGCCTGGATTGCTGAATTTTCCACGATCATGTTGAATGAACAGTCACCCATCACTGTCATTCACAGTCACATTCGACACAAGTTCAAGAACAATGTTCTGAAATTTGCTTTAGGGTTTAATCAAAGCCTTGAATGAACGGTTGCCACTTTTGCAACAACTACTATCCTCAAAAAGCACATCTTAATGCTAAAAGTAGCTCACATAAACCATGTGAAAAGATAGGCTCATCCTCAACAGGTGAATAGGGAGGATGCGTAGTTATATGGAAATGGTAGATGGGCAAAACCATTGCTTTAAGATTCTCTTCACTTTTCTCAGCAAATGCAGTCATGCTCCTAGAAGTAAAAGCAAAAAGTTGTGTTTTTTTATTTCAGAGGTCTAACTGATTTTGCTGGGATTTTCACAATAAGATTACTGAACTCTGATTCAGCTGATCTAGAAACATGGCTAGAAATAACCTACACTGACAACCAGCATTCTGAGATGCCACCCAAACCTCGATTCTCTGGTTCATCCAAACTTCCTGCATCCAAATATCACAGATTCCTTCCAGATGGTGTATGTGTTTTCATTCCAGAATGAACAGAGATACATGGGAGTTTAGAACCAATATATTCTAAATATCCATCTCTGACTTCTGATTTCTGCTTTATTCTTTTACAGATAAAAGGCTGCTAGAGATCTGTGTCTCATTCTGTGACTTTCCCTCATCTCCAAAATGTGCTGCACACAGTTAAAGGAAAAACAAAGATGAGCTCCACCTGTGCAAAGGTGTCTGTGGGCAAGAGCTCCCTATCCAAACACTAAACTGTAGCTAACCCTCCTATCCCCATGATGAACTGAAGCCACCTAGAATCCTGAAAATGATCACAAAATGCCATCCTGATTTGTCCCTTTTTCAACAAATTTATGGAGATCTGCAAGACTGACTACTGGAACTCTTGAAATGGTTATAATCATTCAGGCAAGTTCAGAATGTATGGCCTGAGTCCATACTTAAACCTCCAGCTGTCCACTTAAACTGAGCAGTGCGTATGGACTCCAAGGAAAGAAGCTACACTTTGTGTCAAGTTTAAAAGTGTTACTTGTTCAGCAGGATGAAGTGATGGTGCCTGTGTGAATAGGATTATGACCAACAACAATACTGGATTAACTGCTCTCTCTCTCTCTCTCTCTCTCTCTCTCTCTCTCTCTCATCCCATCACAAGTCTATCACAGTCTCTCACTAAACCAGCACACCCATCAGTAGAAAAGGTTTAAACAGAGGAAAGGAGAGGCCACCCACCAGAAAGTTGTTGAGGCTTATGTCCCCTTCCACTTGGGTGGGTCGATGCTTGAACTTGATGATGGGGACCTTGGCCTTCGCAATCACCTGGACACCAGTGAAGTCCTTGGATGCATGGAGAATCCTGGCTACTCTTGATGATTCTGTTCATGCTGGCTTCGTCAGGGTCCTGAGGAAATTCAGCAAATAATTCAGCATAACAGACACCCTGTTTTTCCTTGGGTACCCCCTCCCCCCCACCAACTTGATGGAGGTAAGGTAAGGTAAAGTTGCTTACAGCCCAGCCGACCGCAAAGGGCCATATTAGGGCTGTCACCAGACCAGACAGAGGACAATCCAGCTGAAAACAAGGCCCACAAGATACTGCTCAAAAACTTGCGTTTTAGTGTTTTTATCTCTGTGTCTGATTGTCAAAACTCTGATGATTCAAAACACTGGTGGCGTTTCCTTTTCTTTATTGTTTTTTTACACTCTGTGTCTGATTGTAAAAAGTAAAAAAAAAAAAAAAAAAAAAAAAAAAATGAATGAAGCTGATGTGACCACAACGATAAGATACTGATAGTAATATCAGTAAAAACAGAACACATCAACTCCTGCAGCGTAAAGCATGTGACCTTACCACTCCTGTTTAAAGTCAAAATACCTGTAGACCTGCAAAACACCAACCTGAAAAGATGACTAACACCCTATCACACACCTGAGAATTCTCTCTTAATACTGGCTTAAGGTGTATCCTCAATATGCTCTAGGAAGAGAGTAAACTGCCATAACTAAGTGACTTGCTGTCTGCTCTCAATTCAGTTCATGTTGAAGCTCAGCTAACTACGAAGGGTGGTAGGGGGGAGGGGGAGGGGGAGGGGGAGGGGGAGGCCATCTCAGGACTTGTCTGTTTTTTTTAAACAACTGAACGCACACACATACACTCAGATCCCTCCCTCTCTCTCTACACAGATGTATATACACACCACAAATGCAGCAAGAAAGTGAAAGCTAGCCTTATTTACATCATATGCAACTCCTACAACAGTGGCCAGTTAAGATGCGCTGAAGAGATCTGTAGTGCAAGCTCTTCACATCTTGCAGCTGCTTCCAGCCGTACAGATCCAATGTCAACATCACAATACCAATCACATTCTTTGCCTTTGCTTTGAGTTTATGCCATTTTGTCTCTCTCTCAAAACTTTGGCAGGCCATAAATACCCTTGCATGTTAGTCAATTCACGTTTGGGTCATTCTGACTGTACTGGCAATTTTGGCCACCATTCACACAAGTCTGTGTACCTACATCCTCAGATATTCATTTCCAAGGACATGAAACAGAACAGTGTATTCCCAGGACAACCTGCAAGTCTGCATTGTTTCGCAGAACACAGACAGATGCTTGGTGGCTGCAGGCAGACCTGGGCTCTAATGACCTCAGCTATACGGCAGGTGACCAATGCCAAAGCAATAAGCATGGGACACATAAGTAACATCAGCTAAGTGTCTATTTTTTTAAATATACCTGTTCGACTTTTTCCTTGAAACAGACGCTGATGTCCATATCACTAGAGTAAAAGCCAAAGCCGCTTGTGCTGGACCCAAACACGTCAACCCAAGCATCTGTAACAAGTAACCATTTTTTGTATTAAAAGGGGTAAAAAAAAATTTATCACATCTGTCAAACAGCAACCATTAGTAGCAGCAAAACTTCATTTGAGATTACAGATGTAAAAGTTTAAGAAGAAATGTTGTACAAAGTTAAAAGAAAAATGGTATTATCTTTGTGTCTTAACACATTTCTTTCCACATGTGCGCACCTGCATACACACACACACATGCGTGCACGTGCGTACACACACACACACACACACACACACACACACACACACACACACACACACACACACACATTTATTCATGAATCAGTTTTCACCTATTTATTACTGATCAGAGTCCTACACAATGCTTGGGTTGTCGAGGTTTTTTTTTTTTTTTTTTCAAATAACTCTGTCAACTGTCATTTCAAAATAAAGGGATGGAAACTGGACATACATCTATTTCAATTGTGTTTATCTTTCTGCTTTGAAACATGCACGAAGGAAGAGGCAGGAGAAGAGGCAGAAACAGACAGTAAGACTTTGAGAGAGAGAAAACTGGACTACACACAAGCCAGAGAGGAAAAGTCACCAGATGCAGTACTCTGAGCTGGACACTTGCCAATGAACCCATAATGATGATGACATACGATATATAAATGAACACATTTTGTACATAATGGCAGAAATGCTGCATGTAAAGCAAGACACTAGCCAAAATACAGAGAAACTCATTATGGAAGAAACCTTTTAAAGATAAATTATACATAATCTGCCAGATTATTCATTTCGGTAATTTCTAGTCAAAGCTTTATCATACACTATGTACAATCTGTCACATGTGCCAGAATGGAAGAGGAAAAGTTGTGTTTATTAAGTGTATAATCATGCAACAACATGGAAAGTGACCTTCTTCAAGTTCTGCGCAACGCTAAAATACACTGTGTCAGAAACACACACACAGAATGAGAGACAATGAAAGCATGTCATGGGATGATAAACTTTCTTTGTCCGCCGCTTCTCTCTCTCAAAGACTGACCTATTAAGATGATTTTAAAAATCAATGTTTTCTCCATCAACAATTTCATTCCATAATTCATATTTTCATATTCAAATTTGCCTTCTGCACATGAGAATGCCACCTTTTTTTTATTCTCTTCCAATCATCTCTTGTTAGAAGGTGGAAGGAGTGAAAAGTTATCCCCATCTTCACATATTCCATTTTCCTGCATGAGAAATCTGACACCCTTCTTTCAAAAATAGTAGTAATTCATCACTTTTAACATAAAAGAGTCTCTGCGCTTGTCAGCCCAGAGAGAATATGCTAAAAACAAAGCTGTACACTATCCACAGAGTGTGAAAACTAACTAGGCACAACATGCTGTCATTTGAATCAGGCGTAATAAAGACCAGATGAATCAACACATAATCAATAGCTGATGAAACTTCACAAGGGATGACAAGCTATTGATAGCTTAAGACAAAATCTGAAAACAACAAACCCTCACGCAAGCAGAAATGCTACAGTGAAAGCAAGGCAGTTGCCAGAAGAGCAAAACTCACCAAGAAAGACATCATGTAATCAGAGCTACACACCAGCCAGACAGGAAGAAAAATCCCCATGGATGACACGCTACATTTAGAGCTACACCAGCCAGACAGGAAGAAAAATCCCCATGGGTGACACGTACATTCAGAGCTACACACCAGCCAGAGAGGAAGAAAAATCCCTGTGGATGACACGATACATTCAGAGCTACACACACCAGCCAGACAGGAAGAAAAATCCCCATGGATGACATGCTACATTCAGAGCTACATACCAGCCAGAGAGGAAGAAAAATCCCCATGGATGACACGCTACATTCAGAGGTACACACCAGCCAGCAAGGAAGAAAAAAATCCCCGTGGGTGACACGATACATTCAGAGCTACACACCAGCCACAGAGGAAGAAAAATCCCCATAGATGACAGGTTACATTCAGAGGTACACACCAGTCAGCGAGGAAGAAAAATCCCCATGGGTGACACGATACATTCAGAGCTACACACCAGCCACAGAGGAAGAAAAATCCCCATGGATGACACGCTACATTCAGAGGTACACACCAGCCAGACAGGAAGAAAAATCCCCGTGGGTGACACGATACATTCAGAGCTACACACACCAGCCACAGAGGAAGAAAAATCCCCATGGATGACACGCTACATTCAGAGGTACACACCAGCCAGCGAGGAAGAAAAATCCCCATGGGTGACACGATACATTCAGAGTTACACACCAGCCACAGAGGAAGAAAAATCCCCATGGATAACAGGTTACATTCAGAGGTACACACCAGCCAGCGAGGAAGAAAAATCCCGTGGGTGACACGATACATTCAGAGCTACACACCAGCCAGAGAGGAAGAAAAATCCCTGTGGATGACACGATACATTCAGAGTTACACACCAGCCAGACAGGAAGAAAAATCCCAATGGATGACAGGTTACATTCAGAGCTACACACCAGCCACAGAGGAAGAAAAAAAATCCAAATGGATGACAGGTTACATTCAGAGCTACACACCAGTCAGAGAGGAAGAAAAAAAAATCCTGTGGATGACACGATACATTCAGAGCTAGACACCAGCCAGAGATACACACACCGGCCAGAGAGGAAAAAAAAATCCAAATGGATGACAGGTTACATTCAGAGCTACACACCAGCCAGAGAGGAAGAAAAATCCCCATGGATGACACGCTACATTCAGAGCTACACACCAGCCAGAGAGGAAGAAAAATCCCCATGGACGACATGCTACATTCAGAGCTACACATCAGCCGGAGAGGACACAATTTCTCCAGTGTAGGCAAGCTAGTCACAGAGTTAAACAGTAGCCAAGGAGGACAAAAACGCACCAGGGAAGACTTTTTCTGTATACAAGTTGTCAGTTTTTTCAGCAAACAAGACCGGTCTTCTCTGTCCTGTGCTTGTGGACTGAAGTCATCTGCAAACACACAATGACACACAAGTGCATAGAGTGCATAGATCAGGAGAGCATAGAGCACCTTAGCTATACAAACAACATGTTTAAGAACTGGAACAAGTTTTTCACTGTTCTGTACAGAACTTTGGATTGTTTGAGGCTTCAGAGCTCAAAGGACCTGTCGCTGCTGAAACTGAAGAGTCAGTGCTGAAAATGACAGACCTAGTTCAAACTCTTTCACAAAAAGGAGAGAAGGGTGGGAGGAGGTGGGAGCAGAAGGTGGGGAGTGGTTGAACACGGGGGATGAGAGGGGTGAAGAGAAGGGTAGGGGAAAGGATGAAGGAGTGGAAGCTAGATCCAATCGTTCTTGAAAGTGCTGTCTAATCCAATTTTCTCACTGGACAAGAATACTGTACTGAAATTGACCACACCATCAGATGAAAAAGTATTCTTTTTTCTCTTTTTTCATCGGCATTATTTGTTTATTTTGCTTTTTAGAAGAACTTGGGATCTCTTCCCTTAAACTTTGCCATCTGACATCGTAACCTGAATTGCATCAAGTTATTTAACACATCACTTGGGCACACTTAGTTGAAATCACTAAAAATAAGTAACTAAAAACACACACACTATCTACTCGTTCAAAATGCCAGTTCTATTTGAATCAGCTTTGTAAGTTCTTCTTCAGAGCATGTTCAAATGATTCCTGAGACTATTCAATTGCGAGTAAAGTCAATGCTGATTGGCTATTACAACTTACAACTTACAACAGCCCAATCAAAACAGACAATGGAATGCACTTTCACTAGAAAGATTTCTCATGTAGTTCCTGTGATCTCTGACAGAATTAAACACCAACAGCGTTTCCTCACAATGGTCTGACATTAGCTGATCAATACCCACATTTAGTAAAAATGCTACGGGCCAATCCAACATGTTCGGGACTAATGGTGCAGTTACACCAACAATCTGAACCTCTGACTATGATGTACAAGTGATAAATGCTGCTTCAAGTGAAAAAACTACAGGCCAATCCAACATTTTTTTTGGCTAATGGTGCAATTACATCAACAATCTGAACATCTGACGGTGGTGCACAAGTGACAACTGATGCTCAAACATCAGAGATGAAGAGACTAATGCAATTTTGCTAATGATGCTCCATACCGTAAAACAGCTTCATCAGATATGATAGCAAAAGAATCTAATAATCACTCAAGTATTATAATGAAAATTACAAGTGCACACTTCACCCATCCATTCACTGACCCTAAAAACGCAACTTACAGAGAATATCTGAGATGACATTATTCACTAGATCCAAATGTTCCGGGGAGGGAGTTGAAGTTGAATGGCAGGCACTGCAGTCTCTGGACAATTGGCTCGGGTGTGACCCAGGTTCCCACAGCCACTGCACACCACCTCTGGCATCTGTTGAGTGTTCAAAAATCACCGGACATTATTCTGTCATTTTCATTTACCAAAACAACAGTTGAAATTGATATCAACACAAAAAACTTTCACACCCTTTGAAAGCAAAAAAAAAACAAAAAATGTGACCCCAAAAATTTTAAATCACAAACACACACAAACAAATTTTTTTAATCACACACACACACATGCATGCGCATACTTGCACACACACACACACACACACACACACACACACACACACACACACACACACACACACACACACACACACATTCACACCCTTTGAAAGCAAAGAAAACAAAATGTGACCCCAAAAATTTTAAATCACACACACACACACACACACACACACACACACACACACACACACACACACTTCCTCACCTCTCCTCTTGCGAAAAAGTCATTGTACAGCTCATAACCGAACACATCCTCATCTTCCTCCTCAGACTTCGATAAATCTTGACTGTGCGTCATGACGTGTCTCGGCCTCTCAGACAGTGGCGATTTAATGTCAGCAGCATTGCCACCCACATTGTCCTTCACCAGAGAAGCATTGTCCGCCTTCACACAAGTCCTAGCTGCCTTTATCCCAGGACATTTCTCCTCTTTCTCTACACTGTTTGATTTTGCTTGCTGCCTGTCTGCCTCTTCCCATGCCCTCGAGTTGTTCAGGTATGCCAATGGTTTGCCCTGTTTGTCGCGGGGTAATCCGAAGTATTCATAGGCCCTGACCAGGCTTGACTGGAAGAACTTCACATTGTTATGGTTTTTCATCGTCTTTGCCAGGTTCTGTCCGTCACAGAAGGGATCTGAAAGGTAGCAAACATAATAAATCATCCAGAACTGTCCTTCAACAAAATCAACAAATGTATCAGCAAACATAATAAATCATCCAGAGAATGGGGAGTTTGTGTTATACTCCCTGTTTGGCTAAGTATACTTACCATGTCAGACCATAGCTTGTCACAACTTATACCCCAGTATTTTACAGGGGGTTGTTTTCGTCCAATTTAATTCCTTTGCCCCCTTCCCTCATTGCCAGAAATTCTCGCTCGCCTTCGTGTCCTCAACGATCGCGATCGACCGTTGTCCTGGTATTTACACGTGGCGTTACTCAGCACTTTGCGCCACGTCACGGTCGCTTCTCACGCGCAGTTTCGCCTTATCTGCTGCGCGTGTCCCTGTACGGACTTGTTTTCCTTATTTCCATTGTGTACGTTGTTCATTTTATTTTGTGTGCGCACGGTCGATCGATTGCCCTAGTTATTCCCCTCGATCGACCGTCGTGACTTTCTCGCTTACGATCGTGTGCTCCGGTTTCGCTCGGCGCCATCGCCCAATATGGTGAAGGACTCGACTGGGTCGAGCAACAACCCTGACGTGCAGGGTTCGCGCTCTTTCCCGGAGGACCCACGAGTTGGTTCCAACCCCGAGCGAACCGTTCTCTCTTTGGAGAACGGACGGCCGCGCGGTAGTTGGAGATGACCCTCCCGCGGAGGGGACGCGGGAATCTCCCTCCTCTACCCGACCGACGGACGCACGACCGTTGCGTTCGAAAGCTAGAAGGCAACCGGCGGCCATTGCTAAGTGCCTTTCATTCGACATGCCCAGGAAATCTAAGGGCAAGGCCCCACTTAAGGGACCCCCCCTAGCCAAAACTTCCCAGCGGGAGTCCGCTTCGCCCCCCGCCACCCTGCCTTCTAGCTTTCCTGCGCTTACACACTCATCGCCTTACTATGCCGAGTCACGCGACCCCCGGCCCCCGGGGACCCTTGCCGGGCCGCGGACAGGCACGGGTGACGGCCTGGGGCTGGAACCCCCACCCGTCACTCGCATCTATGAGACAGGCGGGTCCGCTTCTTCCCCCCATCTGGACTCGCCTTCTCACGACGCTCTCCCCCTCCGTGCACAGGTGCAGCCAACACCCCTGCACGAGGAGCGTCCCCTTAGCTCCGGAGGCAGTGTTATGGCCACGTCTTGGCACGACCATGCACATGTCCATAACTCTGGGCGTATGGGAACACCGAGTGCATCCACGGTTGTGATCATACACAAAGACGGCCGACCAACCCGCTCGCCCGTCGCAGGTTCCCCTAGGGGTTCAGGACGTTGGGGGCCCGACCTACTACTCGGCCCCCACACTTGGGCAACGTCCTCGGTCCCTTCCTCCGGGGGGAGGATCTACCAGCGGGACCACGGGTAACCTGCCCCATTCCTCTGGGGCCCGGCATGCTCCCGGGGGGGGACCACACACTACGGTCGATTATTATTCCCCCCTCCTGCCCCAGGTTACCCCCGTCCCCGGCGAGTCCCTGCACAGTACTCTGGGCCGCCACAGCCCGCTTATCTCCCCGGGACCAGTGGCTCTATGCCCCCGAGAGGGACCAGTGGCTTAATACCCACACCCAACCTGATCAACTCTTTGGTCGATTGTGGCACCCATCTCACAGACTTGGGTCGACCTGGGTCTCCCACCTCGGGCGCTGTCCGATCGGCAGTCCGGGCTCTCCCACCCTAGCCCGTCTGCCGAGTATAGAGCCACGAGGGTCCCCCCCCCCCCCCCCCCCCCACCACCCCTACCAGGGCGGGACCCTCGCGCACCGCGCACTTGCCTCCTGAGGAAGACCTCCCTTCCCAGGAATTAGACTCCCCACAGCCTGAGGAGGACTACGATGAGGACCTCTTCTCATCACTTTATGACATCAACACCCATTGAACGGTTTCGACCGGACTTGGTGTCGAGGGACGCCCCTCCCTCTGCCGATATCTTGGCCTTTCCTGAGATCGTTGGGCCGCCCCCAGCCCAAACACTCAAGACTCAGGATTGTAGCTCCTCAGTCCCTCACTTCACTGTGGGAGAGTCCGGCGAAAACGCGCCAGGGGTGCAGACGCCGTCCCCACGCCGGGTCAAGACCTTCCCCCGGCACCCAATGCGGCCCCTTTCGGCGCCCTACTTGGGACCCGCAGGAAGCACCCTGTACCCTCCCTCTTTGCTGACAATCCGGCCACCAGGGAGTGGGCCATCTCCCAATCGGATTGTCGCCTGATACCCAACCGGGCCCCCCCTACTTCGGCCACTGTCTCCTTAAGGCGTTAAAGGACTGGGACCGAGTAGCCCGGATGGGCATCTTACACACCACTGCAGGGCATGCCTACCTTAGCATGCTCTTGCAGAGGGCGGAGGTACTCTGGCCTGGGGATGACGGCGCCGTCCCAGGGCCTTCGGATACAAACTCCGAACCCCACCAGGACGAACTTCGCTTGTTCAGCGATCCCTTCATGCGACACCTAGTCAAACAGGATATCGCATCACTTGTCGGCTGCGGCGGACAGCGCAGCAACGACCCATTTTAATTGTCTGCTTGTGGCTAGAGACGCGGTGCTTGCACGCTCCTCGCTCTCCCCGGCACTCAGGGCATCCCTACGATGTGTCCCGGGCCAGGATCACTCGCTCTTTGGCGAGTACTCCACCTCGGCTATGTCTCTCTCTCTCGAGGAACGCAAGCAGGCGGCGTCCTTCGCCCCCCGGCCTCAGCCACGCCCTTCCAGGCCCCCCTTTCGGTCCTACCCCAGGGCCAACAGGCCCACTCCGTACCCCCGTCAAGCCCCATTTCACACCGCCGGGCCGGCCAAGCGCCCACTTAACTCGCAGAGGCCTAAACCAAAACTCGCCAGAATTTTCGGTTCGGCCAGCAAGCACGGCCCGCAGGTGACTGGAGGACACTCCCGTAGGGGGCATGGAACTGGCACAACCTGCCCAGCAAGACACCGGCCCTCTGTACCCCTTCCCCCCGGGGACCATCGGCTCCCCTGGCGGGCAACCTCTCCCGGCATGCCCGCCAGTGGCGACGTATGGGCCTCAGCCCCTGGGTAGTGTCGGTGCTTCAGGATGGGTTTCGCCTACCCTGGGCACACGGTCGCCCTCCCCTCATGCGTTTTCCCTCCTCCGTCCCCCAGCGACCCCCCACCTGCCCAGGCGGAGGCCCCTCCGCCTGGAAGTCCTCGAACTCCTACAGAAGGGGCCATCGCAGAAGTTTTCCAGCCCAACCCCGGGTTTTACTCCCACCTGTTCGTGATCCCCAAACCTTCGGGGGGATGGAGGCCCATCCTCGACCTTTCTCCCCTCAACAAGTTCCTAAGACATACCAAGTTCAAGATGGACACACCCTTCCAGATCAGAGACTCCATTCACCATTTAGATTGGGCGACCTCCATAGATCTGAAAGATGCGTATTTCCAAATCCTTATCCACCCCCGCGCACAGACGTTACCTCCGGTTTTTGTCTGGCAAGCTCGGGTGTTCCAGTTCAAAGCTCTCCCCTTTGGCCTCTCCCTGGCACCCTTCCTCTTCACGAAGGTTGTCAAGGAGATGGCCGCCCTGGCCAGGCAGGAGGACATTCGCCTCCTGGTTTAC
>JADBJO010029986.1:7500-18425 GCA_016801955.1 Conus betulinus | reverse complement strand
TGTGTGGCGTGTATGTGTGTACGTGTACGTATGTGTGTGTGTGTGTGGTGTGTGGTGTGTGTGTGTGTGGTGTGGTTTTGTGTGTGTGTGTGTGTGTGTGTGGCACGCGCGCGCACACACACACACACACAACATGAACTTTGGCACTGCGTGACCTGGTGTGCTGAAAGCTTGTTGAATGAAACAGAATTAATGATTTAGATAGACAACGCCATCACATCCACGATCCATGTATATGCAAATTAAGTCAGGGATCATAAATTTCTTCTCTCTCTCTCTGTCTCTCTCTCTCTCTCTCTCTCTCTCTCTCACACACACACACACATATCAGTTTAAAAAAAATCACAGAAATCACTTGACACGTGTTTCAGGATATCGCCAAACCTCATCAGAATTTCGGGTCATAACAACGATTGTCACACACTCAAATACTAGGAGGGAAGGGGGTGGGAAATGTGGGAGTGGGAACCGGGGTGTGTCTCGCATCTAGAACGTGGATCCACGTTTCTTGGAACCAACAAGTATAACAAGCTACGTCTGCAACAACCTTTCATCATTCTGCTCCCAGCAGTCACCGGAATATCTACGAACATCTAAAGGGGCAGCAGAACAAGGATGTCAGAAGCATGGACAGGAAGGATCAGAAGCCGTCAGCACAGTCCTCAAGCCTTTAGACGAAGTCAGTCGGATGCCAGTCAGCTGTCACGATACAACGACACAGCCGGATATCGTCACAGCGAAGCAATCACATGCCGTCTCAATGGAACGAATGTGTTGGATGTCGTCACAATACTACGTCTGAGTCGCGTGTTATCGTAATACAAAGGAACATTTGGATGATGTCACAATATATAAATGAAGCAATTCGATAGCATCACAAAACACCGAGACTGCCTCCGTAACGTGACACCACACTGACGCAGTTTGATGGCGTCACAGTCACGCAGATGAGCACTGTACACAGAAACAAAAAAAAAAAAAAAAAAAGAAGAAAAATCTTGCATGGTATAACAACAAAATCTGCTGATCTTCTGTTTCAACAATGCAAACTATCTTTGAGGATGCTCAGAAGATTTACAATAGGAAAAACGACGACGACAACAGAGCAGAAATCATCGACGTTTTATTTCATCGTCTGATATTCTCAGTGATCTCTGTTGCTTTTTGTTTTCGTCTGATTTCTTTCGATGATGAACAGACGTTAAAATGACCACTGAGCTGAACTGAATTCACTTGAATCAACATTCATTAAGTCTTGAAGATGGTCAAGACCGACACGTTGATAATTTCTGGACTGGTCATTTTTTCTTAATTAATTTATTTATTTATTTTAACTGTAAATCTTCTGAGCATCCTCAAAGACAGTGTGCATGGTATGTGCCAGCAAATAATGATAGAACGAAGGAACAGAAGTAGAAGCCAGCAGAGTTCTTGCCCACGAAACTTTTTTTTTTTTTTTTTTTTTTTTTTTTTTTTTTTGCCAGTTACGGATTCAAATGGAATATCGCTTGGTATCAACTCGCAGCTCTTATTGTTTACCAGCTGCGGATTCATGTGATGTGGTTCTTACTGGCAATTCCGTCCAACAGTTTCCCTCTGTTCTCTGTCACACCGGCTAGACTAGCAGAAGTCACTCATTACTAGATTTAGGCGCTCGCTAGGTTTGCTTTTGTTGTTGTTGTTGTTGTTGTTGTTGTTCGCAACGCATCATCAACAAAGGAAACGAGCGATCGAGAAAGTTCCTTGAAGTTCTTCGAAAGGGATGCTGTGACGTCAATAAGTGCGACCAAATCAACAAACGGGTTGAAGAATACCAACACTCATTTTCTGGATACCTAGTTCCCGCCGTTGCCATGCATTCATTACAGTTTGTATTTAGATATGACTACATCTCATTGGTTTGTGATTCATCTTGATCAAACTTTGTCCATCTGTTACTCTCCGTGTACCCCTCTATTTCTTTTTTACAGGGCAGATGGCACGTGAGCATCGTACATGTATTGACTTCAATGTGATGTTCACTTCCAGCATCTCTTCATTAGCTGTCTTTGTTTTTGAATTGCTTGTTTTTATTTTTGCACCACAGGATTCGTATAACAGTGTTAGTCAACACACAAATTTGCAAGCAAGCAAGCGAGACGCGAGTGTGTGCGTGCGTGCCTGTGTGTATGTGTGCATGTGCGTGTCTGTGCGTATGCATACGTGCGTGCGTGCGTGCATGCCTACGTGTGCCCGTGTGAGGGTGTGTGTGTGTGTGTGTGTGTGTGTGTGTGTGTGTGTGAGAGAGAGAGAGAGAGAGAGAGAGAGAGAGAGAGAGAGAGAGAGAGAGAGAGAGAGATCTGATCTTAATGACATTGAAATGAATTCATCTATTACTTTACGCGTGTTCGCACATTTGTGACACGACACAAACGGTAAAAAATACCACTCGTCCTATTGATTACGCACAGAAAATCTCTCTCTCTCTCTCTCTCTCTCTCTCTCTCTCTCTCTCTCTCTCTCTCTCTCTCTCTCAGACACACGTTTACTTCCACTTCCGGTCAAGCTCATGGAATAATACAGACCAGTTTAAAGACGACCCGGCTGACACATCTACCATGGGTACAATCTTTGAAGTTAAATAACCATGAGTTGAGGATCCCTCCCTCGGTTTTTTTGTTTGTTTGTTTGTTTGTTTGTTTTTCTTATTTTCTCTTCTTTTTCTATATACTGGTCAGTCACTTTTGGAAAAAAAAAGTCCGAATTTTTGCGAAAAATGTCGTGCTACCAAATGACGACTCTAGACAGGATATACCATGGAAGAATAATAAGAACAGTACCAGATTAAATGGGGGGAGGGGGGGGGGGGGGTCCTTTCTGATTTCTCACCCCGCAAAAGCGCTTTTCTCGCGTTTTCATCCAAGATCAGAGAATGAAAAACTGCGGGAAGAAGACGAATCAGTCAGGTTTATTTACGTTTATTCTTTGTACTTTCTCCTCTGCCTCGTTTATTCAAACACGCATGGCCGTGCGATTGGTGGAGCGCTCTAAAACTGTTTGCCGATTGGTACACACGTTTGGCGTTTCCCTGATGCTGACCCATTTTTTTTGGTATTTGGAGTTTGTACTAACCTGGACCTGCGCTTTCCCCACTGTTACCACAAACCTGTGCTGTCGCTGTCGTCTTGAACGAGTGTGTAATGGATCTTCGATTTTCCTGGTATCCCTCGAAGTGTCACGCGTTCCTTTAACCCCGTGGTGTCCCCCCTGAGCATCATCACGTATCCCCTAATTCTTTGAGTATTAACCCGACTGTCACGTAGCCCTTAAATTCCTTGGAGGTTCGATTTCCCGCTGGGAACATCATCACACATCCCTTTAATTCTTTGGGTATCAACACGAATGTCGCGCATCCCTTTAATCCCTTGGAGGTCCCATTACCCGAGTAACTACCGGAGGTAACAGTCGGTGTTATTCAGGACGATGCGCTACTAACCGCTATCCCACCCCCATTTCTCTCTCTCTCTCTCTCTCTCTCTCTCTCTCTCTCTTTCTCTCTCTCTCTCTCTCTCTCTCTCTCTCTTGTTGAAGGATCTTGTTCGTACAAGGAAACTTGACCAATCATCCGAATAAAGATAATCAAAAATCTGTCGCCGTGAACCTCATATTCGGCAGATTAGTCTGACCAGCTGTACTGTGTTAGCAGTCAGCGCTCACGCATACAGTCATTCAGTTATCGAGGATCGTTCAGGTTTCAGAACTACTGAAGGGACATTGAAACATCAGCTTAGAAAGGAAGAGGAACTGAAGGGGCGGGGGGGGGGGGGGGGGGGGGGGGGGGGGGGGGGGGGAGGAGACAGGAGGTCAGAATTCTGCGGTGGGGAAAAGGGCGAAAAACGTTATCTGAGCTCGTCTTCAGCGCCAGGCGTGCATGGCCATGTTTAAATTCATATGCCAAACATGAATATGGGCGTGCATCGAATGCAGTACAAAACGCATTTTAAAACTTCGTTTATATGCATGTGTGAAATGGATGTACCGTTCAAAATGTCGCAGTATGGCTTTGGTAGAATGAAAATACGTTGTGTTCAAACGGGAGTAAAAAAAAAATGTTGCCGCTCAGATACAAATGCACACACACAAAACTGCGCAAAGTCACACGAACCAATTTACAGCCAATGCCCACTATTGATAATTTCCTTCATTATGTCCACTAACATCCGTTTACAGATTTGTTATACTTCTCTTTATTTCAGGATTGCGCATTTTCGATTTGTATGTATGCATGTGTGTATGTATGTAGCAACAGCAACAAGAGAATGAACAGAAACAGTGTAGCAGCAGCAATAACAGTTGTAGTAGTGTCGGGAAGGGAGGCATATCAAAGCGTTTACCTAGGTGGAAAACAAAACTAAAGTTCCAAGTCTGTCAAAGAGTTTGATTTTTACTTCGCCCTACGACACACGACCCTTCCCAGAGCTACCAACCCTACAGGAAAAGCCAACTCATGGAAAGGATTACAACACAAAAAACATATAAGCGTAGGACGTAGTGAGAGCGACAGCCATTCCCGTTTATTAACACCAGCGGTTGAAAAAATTGTCATCATCATTTCTGCAATTAAACTAAAGTCTTGTCTGAAGTAGATGTTTCAGGTCCAGTAAAGATCCCGGGTGTTGTCATCTAGCGACTTTGAAAAACAAAAATGGCGAATCTACTCCATTAGCATGTACAAGTTTATTAGGCGATTGTCTATTTACACCCAATAATGTACTTTATGCAACACTATGAAGAGATTTACGGTGCAAGGCAGTTTTATGCAATATACGTGTTATACATATGGAGGTTACACATTTCGTTTTACGTCGCAGTCGAAACTTTTAGCGGAAAATCCTGGCTATTTCTGGTGGCCCAGAGCAAAGGGCTCCTACGAAACTCGTATGTCTGAAAACAAACTCCATATCGAACTAACTAACGCCTGAAAACACACATCAGAATAACGTTATCTATCCAGACTTGTTCATTTAAGCAACTAACCAACAGCTGTCACAGTTCAGGTTTAGCTGGGCGGAAAACAAAAGTAGCGATATACTGCAGAGCAGCCAAATGTTAGCAGATCATCTTCGTCAAAATGAGACTGCTGCAATACATTAAAAAAAAAAAAAAATCGTTCAGTAGCTTCAAGTCCTAAAGTCTTCGATCACTGCATTGGCAAACGCAAACTAACAAATGATCAGACATGTAAAAGTGATACTGAACTGTCTCTGACAATTACCTTAGTATGTACAGTTCAGCTTTTTGTACACTTGGGGGCTATGTGACCCCAGAGTAGCGATACAGCGTTTCGGGCTGAAACAAGCATGCAACACGGGTGTTTCGTGAGTTTCCCGTCTGGCTTACTTTCGCAAGAAGCAGGTTTCGAAGATACATCGCCAACCATCTCGTCTCGATTCACTCACTGCTCTAAATCATGTTGGCCTCTGTGGAAAGGGCACACCACCTGGAAACCTTGAATCGCACAATCCTCACCTATGCCTGCATACCTGTATGACTACGATGATCAATCACGACAAAGTCTTAGTCTTCCCGCCTTAACTATGTTTATTGTACATCTGTCAAAGCCAATGATCAAACTCTGGTGCCTCGTTTTTAACTCTAGCATCTGCTTAACTCCATGAACTCTTCTCAGGTTTAATTAACTTGTAACACCTATGTTCGAACGTAAAAAGATTGTTGGTATACTGAACCGAGAATGTCTTTCTGAAGCTTCCACGGTATATTTCATGAATATAACAAAAACGAAGTGACCTGTGCTCATCAGTGGAATAAGTTTTTAGAGTCAGTTTTGATGATCGTATGAATGGTTTTTGTTTTCATTCCAGTCACACGTTGGTGTGTTCTTTGCTGATGCACGTACGAATATTAGTAAGAAACATTTGTCCTTGAGTGTTGAAATTATGTGTGTGCTGATTATATTGTGTAATCAAATTCAAGAAAAAAACACTGACCCCTAGTAAATATGCCGCGATCAGCAAATGATTTTATTTGACACACACCAGGTCAAACTTTTTTTGTTTAAATTACAAGTATGCCAATGTAAATCAAACTGCTCTGTTACTGTGTGTGTTATACGTAGTATGCCAATGTAATCAAATCTTAAATAAATGTTAGCGAACCGCCCAGAGAAACGTGGACAAACGAGTCACAAAACAAAACACAACGCGTTTCGACCTCTTAGGTCTTCTTCAGGTGAGACACAGGCAAACAAAACAACGAAAATTCACTTAGCTTCTGAAGCGATCAGAAGCGATCAAAGTTAAGTGAATTTTCGTTATTTATTTGCCTGTGTCACACCTGAAGAAGACCTACGAGGGCGAAACGCGTTGTGCTTTTTGTCTTGTGACTCGTTTTTCCACGTTTCTCTGGGCGGTTCGCTAACATTTATTTAAGATTTGTTTCGATTTCCGCCTGCAGTCGTCTCACTTTGCAACTAGAACAATACCAATGTAAATTAAACTCTCTGTTACTATGTGTGTTGACTCTATGCTGCATGTTCGCACGCTCTACCAATACCTGACCCCAAAGATGGCCAAAAATGTCGGACCCATCTGCTCATCGTTACATCAGATTCTAATGCTTTCGTCAGCATTCTTTCTGAACCGCACTCCACACTTTCGTTTTGAAACTTCATAAACATTTAAAGCTGAGTAAAACGTAGAGATACAAAATCATTTCTCTATTCTCTTAAATAAATGTTCATTTTCAGCCTAAACATTTTTTCGTCTCCTTTTGAGGCACGTCTTCTCTATATCACTCTTACACTTCCAGCACGTCATTTATATCAGTATTTATACGCGAACTACTCTCAAAACTGACACTTCTTTTCCAGATATCTTTCATAAGATATTTATAGACCATTTTATTATTTGTCAGAGAGAGAGAGAGAGAGAGAGACAGACAGACAGACAGACAGAGAGAGAAAACAGAGAGAGAGAGGAGGGAAGGGGAGAGAAAGGGGTGGCGGTAGTGACAGTGACAGACAGAAAGATAGTCAGTCCGAGAGACTAAGAAACCAGAGAACTGCTAGAGAGAGAAAGAGAGAGAGAGAGAGAGAGAGAGAGAGAGAGAGAGAGAGAGAGAGGAGAGAGAGAGAGAGAGAGAGAGAGAGAGAACCAGACAGACAGACAACCAGACAAGAGAAAGAGACATAATCGGAGCGAGAAGCTTAGGGGTAAACACGTCTATCTGAGGTGATACAGGAACAAACGCCAGTCTAACCATAAGGAAAGAATCTCGGCAGAGCAATGAAGTAAATGACATCGTAGGCACGCGCTAAGACTTTGAATGGAAAAATGACCGGTCGATCACCCCATCTCCTTGTCAGCAACCCACGTAAATCAGCCAAATCAGACAGATATTACTCTGAATACTTGTTCATTTTTGTCTGCCTTTCCATTCCTTTCCAGACAAACTGGGGTTTCGGCGAAGAAGAAAAAAAGTCGGGAGGGAAAGCAAAAAATGTATTTTGTTCATTTCTGCGTTAGCATCTTCATATATTCCTTTAAGATCCCCCCCCCCCCCCCCCCCCCCCCCCCCCCATACACACACACACACAAAACAAAGTAAAGAAACAAAAAAAAAAAACAACAAAAAAAAAAACATGAAGAACTGAAATATTCGATGTTAGACAGAGTGGCCTTACGCAGCTTTGGTGTCGTAAGGATCTAGTTGTGATGCAGTTCCATACAAGAACAAATTTGTCTTTGCAACAGGTGGAAACACTATCGCTTATAATCCTATCGAAACTGACGACAAGGCAAAAAATTTCTCTCATTGACGAAGTCGACCGTAATAAAGGATTGTAGAAAATTGTTGCCATTTGTTAAAAAACAACAGCATTGATTAAAAGGGAAAAAAAAACGAAATGGGGGGGGGAGGGGGAGGGGGGGAATTAGAATAGGCATTCAAATAGTCCCTTAACACGATGGAACAACAGGAGAGAGAGAGAGAGAGAGAGAGAGAGAGAGAGAGAGAGAGAGAGAGAGAGATCAAACCAACATTTTTGATACTAAACCAAGAACTCCGAGTCTGTTGTTATCAGACGTGGAGAGAAGAAGATATCATTTAAAACAGCGCCTCAACTCTTTCATTCAAACTCAACTTCCAAATGAAGGTCTTTCCCGCTTGCCAAAAGTTCGGCAAAAAAAAAAAAAAAAAAAAAAAACTCACACAAGTGAGACTCTGGCAACAACAGCAACTCACCTGCGGAGGTGGAAGTGAACGTCTGGCTGAGAAGCGGAGAAGAAGAAGAACCAGTGGGTGGACGCTGGTCAGCGGAGTGGACAGCGGAGTTGCAGGGAACCTGGCTGTGGCAAGACTGGGGACGTTGTGTCGCAGTCTGTCTGCACCCTCCGACTCTCGATCTTGAAGGGACGAGCCTCTGCGCCTGTCGTCTGCTTTACTCTCGCGCCCTACACACGTCACACGGCCCGTTCGGCGTTCTCATTGGTCGGCAACACCCACTCGTGTATGCAAATCAGCCTGGGTGGCTTCGGGGAGCGGCGGGGTGTGCTTGGCTGCCGGCACAGCGCCGAACACCTACCTTTCTCTTCTCCACGCAGGCGTCGGTTTTGTGGCGAGGGGTGGGTATGAGGAAGTGTGAAGCAATAATGTTTCCCCACCTAAATCTGTCCCGAACTCACCAGGCGTAAAGAACCATATTTTATACGGACATCATCAACAGTGCTACTAAATCTCTCAACCACACAGATGAATTAATTCATTTTGGTATATTACAAAGAAAAAAAAAAATGATTAAGACCTTTTTTTTTTTTTTTACGAAGAAGAAAATAACTCCTTCACACGCCCTGGGTTTTATGACGTCTCGTCCAATCATAAATCGTGTGAAGACACACACACACACACATACACATCGAATACAGGAACCTTCGTCGAACAAAAAAACACACGTTAATTAAAACCTCGCCCAAAACATAACTTACCCCTCTCTCTCTCTCTCTCTCTCTCTCTCTCTCTCTCTCTCTCTCTCTCTCTCTGTTTCTAGCCCTATTGTCTCTTTCAGTTTGTCTCCCTTCACGACGTTGGCTAAGTAGTCAACCCAAGAGGACTAAAAAACCATACTTGTCTGAACTAGCCACGGTGATCATAGACCAATGGTCATTGGCCACGGTGATTATAGACCAATGGTCATTGGCCACGGTGATCATAGACCAATGGTCATTGGCCACGGTGATCATAGACCAATGGTCATTGGCCACGGTGATCATAGACCAATGGTCATGGCCTCGGTGATCATAGACCAATGGTCATTGTGACGAGAATGGCGAGGAGGAGAAAAATCACACTCTCTCTCTCTCACACACACACACACACACACACACACACACACACACACGCACACACACACGCACGCACGCACGCACACACACACACACACACACACACACACACACACACACACACACACACACATGTGTAAAAAAAAAAAAACAACAAACAAAAAAACACCGCAGTTAGCAAAGATTGAAAAACCGCCGCCTCTACCACAAAACACTTGACTTCCCCTAAATAATAAGTACTCACACCACTACACTTCCCCTAAGTCATCAGTACTTATACCACTATACTTCCCCATACGTCATCAGTGTTTACACCACTACACTTCCCCTAAGTTATCCACACTTACACCACTACACTTCCCCTAAGTCATCAGTATTTACACCACTACACTTCCCCTAAGTCATCAGTACTTATACCACTATACTTCCCCATACGTCATCAGTGTTTACACACTACACTCCCCTAAGTCATCAGTATTTACACCACTACACTTCCCCTAAGTCATCAGTATTTACACCACTACACTTCCCCTAAGTCATCAGTATTTACACCACTACACTTCCCCTAAGTCATCAGTACTTATACCACTACACTTCCCTGACGTCATCAGTACTTACACCACTACACTTCCCTGACGTCATCCGTACTTACACCAATAGACACTACACTACTTGGGGTCATCAGTACTTACACCACTACACTTCCATTAAGTTAACAGTACTTACACACTACACTACCCTAAGTCATCAGTACATGCACCATTACACTTCCCCTGATGTCATCGGAACTTACACCAGTATACTTCCCTTACGTCGTCAGTACTTACATCACAACACTTCCCCTAAGTCATCATTATTTACATCGCTACACTTCCCCTGACGTCATCAGAATTACACTGCTACACTTCCCCTACGTCATCAGTACTTACGCCATTACACTTCCCCTGATGTCATCAGAACTTACACCACTACACTTCCCTGAGTCATCAGTATTACACCACTACACTTCCCCTAAGTCATCACTATTTACATCACTACACTTCCCCTGATGTCATCAGTATTACACCACTACACTTCCCCTGACGTCATCACTATTTACACCACTACACTTCTCCTGATGTCATCACTATTTACACCACTACACTTCTCCTGATGTCATCACTATTTACACCACTACACGTCTCCTGATGTCATCACTATTTACACAACACTTCTCCTGATGTCATCAGTATTACACCACTACACTTCCCCTGACGTCATCACTATTTACACCACTACACTTCTCCTGATGTCATCACTATTTACACCACTACACGTCTCCTGATGTCATCACTATTTACACAACACTTCTCCTGATGTCATCAGTATTACACCACTACACTTCTCCTAATGTCGTCACTATTTACACCACTACACTTCTCCTGATGTCATCACTATTTACACCACACTACACTTCTCCTGATGTCATCACTATTTACACCACTACACTTCTGATGTCATCACTATTTACACCACAACACACTTCTCCTGATGTCATCAGTATTACACCACTACACTTCCCCTGACGTCATCACTATTTACACCACT
>JADBJO010029986.1:0-2500 GCA_016801955.1 Conus betulinus | reverse complement strand
ATATATATATATACTTACGCACGCACGCACGCACGCACACACGCACACACACACACACACACACACACACACACACGCACACACGCACGCACGCGTGCGCGTGCGCTCACGCGGTCAAGCTCGCACGTACGGGTAACATTTTTTTTTCGCTACAAGGCAATCCCCCCCCCTCCCCCCCCTCCCCCCCCCCTTATCCCCTCCTCTCCCCCCTTCTATTTTTTCAGTCCTAACGTATGACTTGGCCAGGAATGTTCTGTTTTGTTTCAATGTGCCATATGCATTATGATGTCTGCATGTGGGCGACAGTCATTTTAAAAGAAAAGAAAACTGTTTAGGGAAGAATGGATTCGACTTTTTTTTTTTTCAAATATCGTATCAGGGAAAGCTTGATAAAATATAGCACTCTACGATTACGCTCAGAAAAAATGTACATTGTTCAGTTGCTGTTGTCGTTGTCGTCGTCGTCGTTTGTTGTTGTTGTGTTGTTGTCGTTGTTGTTCTTGTTCTCGTTGTTTTTGTTCCTGTTCTTGTCATCTCTACAATCCTTCTCATCCAGAAAATACGTCAACGCTTGTACTGGGCAGGACTGCTCTCCATATTTCAACATCATTCAATTGTTTTTTTTTTTGTTTTTGTTTTTTTTTTTTTTTTTTTAGGAATTTATTTCACTACAAAAAAAATGTCTATTGACAAATTAGTAGGAAAAAAAAACAAATAGTTCTCAAAGCTTAACAAACAAAAACAGGGACGAGCCACGCGACAGAGCGCTTTATCCGTGCAAATCTCTGAATGGATGTAAAACGAAATGAGCACAAGAACTATTTCTAGAGCTCTGAAAAAAAAAAAAAAAAAAAAAAAAGCTACAAAGCACAGAATGCGAGGCAACGAAAGTAGCATAAGTTGTTGCAGCGCACGCGCCATCTGCCCGTACATAGAACGAGCCTCCATTTTTTATCCTAAAAGGAACATGAAAAAAAAAGCTTTGTCCACTCGTATCTGCAATAAGAAATAATGCAGTTGAGTGTAATGTAAAAACAGAAATTCAAGCTCAAAATCAGTTATTGGTTTCTCGAGAAAAAAAAAAAAATAGAGCAAAGCCAACCTCCTCTCAAACCTCTTTTGCAACACACACTTCTGAAACCATGAAAGGGCCTGGGACTACTCTTGAAAAAGATTCGGTGCCAATCCTCTTTTTGTTCTTAACACTGACATGGAGACTTCAAGAGTTTCTTTTACTATTGATCATACTGACTTGAAAAAAAAAAAACAAACAAACAAACAAAAAATCCCAAAAACAATAAATGCGGGTATGTATGTCTGGCATGCCATGCTGCATCTTTAAAAGGAGATTCTTATCATAACCCATATGAGAGTATGTATAGACGGGCCATTAGTGAAGAAAACGTCAAGCTCTGCATTTTTTTTTTAAAACCTAATTTAGAAATGGAAAAGTCGCTTTATTTTGGAAGGAACAAAATAATTTTTACGGCGAACTTGAAGCAGTTCATTGATTTTATATTATCTCATATTACTTTCCACGATTTAAACTTTGAATTCTCTTCTGCGTCGATTCCAGGTAGTACTTCAAGCTTTGAGATTGAAATCACACACAAGATTGAAATCACACACGCACGATTGAAATCACACACAAGATTGAAATCACACACAAGATTGAAATCACACACAAGGGCAGGACTGGTGACTGAAATCAGACCTATAATGCACGCGGCCTAATTCTGCAAAGCACAGAAAACAACCGTTTGCTAAATACTGTTTCACTGTTAATGTACGTATATTGACAACAAGGTAGAGCATCAACCCAAGTGGTAACGCGCTGTTTCCCATCTCTCCTTGTAGAGGATTCACCTCTCTCTCCACCCATCCTGACATCACAACATGGAATATGAAGTGTATAACAACATGGAATATGAAGTGTATAACAACATGGAATATGAAGTGCATAACAACATGGAATATGAAGTGCATAACAACATGGAATATGAAGTGTATGTTTGCAAAACTGGTTCAAACTCGAACCTGCAAATTTGTTAATGGACGTACGAACTTCGAAGAAACACAAACGAGCCATTTTTGTGTAATAAAACGACTAGATTCCTTATTTCATGTTAGTAACATTGGAGCTTTTTATAGCGTGATAAGCCCCCATAAACATCCTCGTTCGTCTATGGATAACAGAGGATTCTCTCATGTTACACAGTAAAGAATTTATTTCCAGTTCTCTTAATGTACAATGACCAAAATATATTTGTAAGTCGCCAATATTAACGTATGAATGTTTTTGTTTGTTTCTTTATCATACAGTACCACACGCAGTTAGACCACCACAATGCTCCTACTCAGTGTTTAGAGTGCTTCATTTGGCATTCAACCCCTCCCCACCCCCGCCCCCCGCCCCCCACCCTTCCTTTGCCTATACCCCACCGTTTCTTCTTCTGATACCAAGCTGAGTTGCCGATGACCGTAAACAGCTCGACACAAC
>JADBJO010029985.1:15000-18426 GCA_016801955.1 Conus betulinus | reverse complement strand
CATGAGGGGTTGATCATCAACAGCACATCATCACATCATCATCATCATCATCATCATCATTATCAATCATCATCATTCATCATCGTCATCATCACCGTCATCATCCTGTCAGTATCAATATCATTATTATTTATCGTAATTAAGGTATGATGATGATTAGGATTATGATCATTTGTTATTGTCATCAGTGTTAAGCTTGAGACACTGATCATGATGATGATGATGATGATGACGATGATGATGATGATGATGATGATGATGATGATGATGATGATAATGGTGTGAGATGATGGTGATGATGAATGATGATGATGATGATGATGATTGATGTGAATAAATCAATCAACTGATTTGCCAAGACGAAGACAACTAGAGCACAAGCAAGTTGTAAAGTAAACGCTGAATTAAAACACAATACAACACAGAAATATGACGTCATCAGGTGTCACAAACAAACATGAAAATTCGCACAGTCAAATACTCTCCATACAGCGTGAGCATGAGAAACACCAGCAATTTCAACAGATTCAGTTTCTCTTTAATCAATTCATGAAAAGCTGCAGTGTTACTGTTGTCGCTACCCATCAGTGTTTAAGAAACTATGGAGTTGCACGTTGGGTACCCGGCCGGCGGGGCAGCGTCTACTGCGGCTGAGGAGCCCTCTCCTAGAGAGACAGTCCCTGCCACACTGTGTGCACATGGAAGTCCATGCACATCTCTGGAAGGGACTGCCTCTGCTGGTGTCTCTCCTCAGCAGCACAGCAGCAAAACAAATGTAATTACTATTATTGTGATTATATATATATATAGATATATATATATATATATATATAATATATATATATATTAGTATATATATATAGTAAAACGGCAGACACAGGAACACCCAGGCAAAGGAGGAACCATCCTCTAAAAAAAAAAAAAAAGCATCGATTTGCAGTCATGGGGATATCCCTGTCTTAATACCGGAGTAAAAGTTATCTTTCTTGTTTGATATTTACTAGTTACTACCCCAATCAGTATCTTTCAAGTGAACATGGTTAGTGACATAAGGATATTTGTCTTTGATATCAGAATATTTACGTGTGCTCTTACCACACAGGTTGTCTTTCATATCAGAATCTTTACGTGTGCCCTTACCACCGTTATCGCGTTCCCCTAACCGTCCATTTACAGTACCCATATTACAAAGCAATATGGACACGTTGCAGCGCTCTTTGTCACATGCACTGAATCGTTCTTCACAAAGGGAAGGCAAGAAGTCATTCCTGTGGGAAAGTAAAGTTTGCCAACCAGAAACATGACTACCCATTCCAAGCCCCGATTGTCCTAAGCAGTTGGTATAAGGGGGAGAGTTAAGTATTCAAAATCTGTGTTGTTCCACTGCAGGTTCAACAGATCTCCAGTCTCTCAATTTATGTGGGGGGTGGGACTGGGCACTGAAGGAGTCTGCCTGTCGTTTCTTCAAACGATGGATCCTACCCTCTCGGTCCAAGCACTGACAACGAAGTTCACCTTTTTCAATATTGCCAACAGCATGAACCCAGAGCGGAGTCAGATCGTAAGATCTTTTTACAGTTCGTTTGTCTTTAAAAGCGTTGTTCTTCACCTCAAAACTTCTTTATATTTCGGGAGACAAAGTACTCCAGAATAATACCTGAGCAAGCTTGGTGATGATGGTCAGCTGTGTGGATCACAAACTATCCTTACCCCTCTCGGCTCCAACATCTGTGGAAAAACCTTGATTGCCTTGCTCTGCAGGGCCTCAGTAATCTCCCTTTCCCCAACCTGGATATCAAATTTCCGCACTGACTCACGACGACTTGCTGTTCCAGCCGATTGTTCTTCTACGTCACAGCAGTGGCTCAATGGTGGAAGAAGACATTTCTGATTGCTGGTGCGGGGAGAATGTAAAGCAGGAAGGGACTACTTAACGATGGTCAAGATCTTGGCTCAATCCTTTTTATTGTCTCCCCTGTTACCACTGACACAGCCGTTTCCATCTAGGGGATTACCTTCTCCATTAGTTTTTCTCCACACACTCCCTCTCCTCTCTAGGCAAGTGCCCTCGCGGGCACTGAGATCCTCTGACCCTTGCAAGCGTTGCTTCGTGGATGGCGGTGGTGGCCACCAGTGACCATTACTTGGGATTAGCTATCTGCATTCTCTGAATGCTTCTTTTTGCTTCTTTCTTCTTCTTCTTCTTCTTCTTTTCTTCTTCTTCTTCTTCTTCTTAATTTGGCGATGACGTGGTGGACACTGTGCAGTCTGTCCCAGCTGGACACTAACTGTCCATTCTCTGGTCACTGTTCGCCCGTACGGCCATTTCATAAGATTTTTGTTGCTAACATTTAAATGTTACTCTTTTTGTTTTATTTTAGAGTGAGAAATTAAACGCTCCCAGCCATGAGGCTACTTTCGTGTCGTTTCTTCCCTCGGGGAAGAGGCTGTGGGCAGTCTGACAAATCCGCCTCACCGTGTTTAAAATATTCAACTGCTCCAAACAGTCTGACTGGCCCATACAGCCCAATTTGTCCCAATAACCAGATAGGTCCAGACAGTCAAATGTGTCTGAACAGCCCAACTGGTCTAAAGAACCAAATGTGTCTGAACAGCCCAACTGGTCTAAAGAACCCACATGTGTCTGAACAGCCCTACTGGTCTAAAACAACCACATGTGTCTGAACAGCCCAACTGGTCTAAAGAACCACATGTGTCTGAACAGCCCAACTGGTCTAAAGAACCACATGTGTCTGAACAGCCCAACTGGTCTAAAGAACCAAATGTGTCTGAAACAGCCCAACTGGTCTAAAGAACCACATGTGTCTGAACAGCCCAACTGGTCTAAAGAACCACATGTGTGAACAGCCCAACTGGTCTAAAGAACCACATGTGTCTGAACACCCCAACTGGTCTAAAGAACCACATGTGTCTGAAGAGCCCAACTGGTCTAAAGAACCACATGTGTCTGAACAGCCCCACTGGTCTAAAGAACCACATGTGTCTGAACAGCCCAACTGGTCTAAAGTACCAAATTTGTCCAAATAGTCCATTTTGTCTCAACAGCTCAATCAGTCTAAACAACTAATTTGTCAAAATAGTTAAGTATCAAACTGTCCAATCTGAGCAAACAGGCCCATTGGCCCAAATGTCCACACTGGTCCATACAGTCCAGAATGTCTAAATATCCGGACTGGTCCGAACATTCCAAACAGCTTAATTGTCCAAACGAGTCTAAAAGTCAAATTTGTCCAAACAACTCAATTTGTCCGAATAGCCCGATTGGTCCAAATAATAATACTGGTCCAAATGTTTCAATTTGTCCAAACAGTCTGAACAGTCCAATTCGTCCCTAGCCCGACTGGTGAAAAAGAATAGAAAGAAAACAACAAAAAACAACAACGACAACAACAACAACAACAACAA
>JADBJO010029985.1:5000-7500 GCA_016801955.1 Conus betulinus | reverse complement strand
CTTCCTTCACTTCTTACTCTTCATTACAATTTCTGCACATTTGGTCACCATGATTACATTGAGTCACTTTTTCAAATGATATTTTGGTTTTGTTTACCGTTACACAACGCAAAAAGTTGTTTTTAAACACCGAATTCAGATTTTACAAAGCATAAAGAAAGGGTCTATGGGAATATAGAATTATCCAGCTTCAAACTATTCCTTCACATGACAACTTTTTTTTTCTGTAACGTACTATCCATAAGGACCTGGTGAGAATACTCTTTTTTTTGCACTACACATTCTATTTACAATGACAGAGGTTTTTTTTTTTTCAGGCATGCATGCAGATTTTTTGTGGTATTAAAAAAAGTATTATATCTGGTTTGATTTTAATCTGTGCTTCACTTCTATGTGGAAAACATCGTGCCATCTGGTTTGCTTTTTTACCATTATCAAATAAGGCAAAATGCTTTTTTTTTTTAATCATTATCGAAGAAAACTGTTCTAAATCTAATAATGACATTGAACACTGTCACCGTCACACGTCACTCCCTATCCCATCCCCCCCCCCCCCCCCATCCCCCCCCCCCCCCCCCCCCCCCCCCCCCCCCCCCCCACCCCCCCCCCCCCCCCCACCCCCCACCCCTAATTTCCCACGAAATCTAATTCCCACGAAATCTTAAACAGTATGCAGAATCAAGTATAATGTCTGACTGACTTGACTTACTTGACTTAGTCCTCTTCGCTCCTTGAGAAGCATAGGGCCTCAGCAGCAAGCTTCCACCTTCGTCTGTCCCTGTCACAGGTCTTGATCTCCCCCGAGGTCAGGCTGGAGGCTCTCAGCTCGTTTAGCAAGCTCCTCCTCCAGGGTCTGCTATCATATGTGAGCTATTTTGATTGATATTTATCAGTAATTCCCATTGTTTTGAAAATGATATTAGAAACTAAAGTATTATTGCTAAGTTTTTGTTTGGAACTACCGAAGTCTCCATCCCATGAAATGTTCAAGGCCACAAGAAAATAAATTTTTGTTACACTTGGTAAAAGAGATTATGGTTGTTGCTTCAAATATCATATCAAAGTATCTTCTTGTGTTTTCTTTACTCCTGCTGTTTTCTATGGTGCCTTTGTTCTTTGACTGCGTGTTTTTTAACCATCTGATTTGATACTGTTTAAAGTTAGATGAGTTTTGATTGGGTATATGCAGCTCTTCTGATATTTATGATACACATTAATGACACATTGATATACAAACCATCTTTGTGTCATTACATCTAACGTGCGATAAACGATTGCTAGTTTTCACCTTTTTCTTATAAACAAGCCTTTGCTTTCCTGAGACCCGTATGGAGCCTTACCACCATCTCCATCAACACGAAACTGAGAACACTCAATTTCAACATAAAATCAGTGCTACTCTACGGGTCAGAGACTTGGCGAGTCACCACCAACGCCTCCACGAAGATCCAAACCTGCATTAATAAATGTTCGGCAGATGGTTCGATGGTTCGACAGAGTGCCAAACACCGACCTGTGGACGAGGGCAACCCAACAGCCAATGGACGTCCAGGTCAGGAAGAGAAAGTGGTGATGGATCGGCCACACACTGCGGGAGGGGCCCTCTAACATCACCAGGCAGGCGCTCGAGTGGAACCCGCAAGGCAAGAGGAAGCGAGGACGCCCAAAGCAGACCTGGAGGAGGAGCTTGCTAAACGAGCTGAGAGCCTCCAGTCTGACCTGGGGGGAGATCAAGACCTGTGCCAGGGACAGACGAAGGGAAAGCTTGCTGTTGAGGCCCTATGCTTCTCAAGGAGCAAAGAGGATTAAGTCAAGTAAGTCAAGTTTATAATAAACAATGGTCTCACTAATTTCTCCTGTGTCTCCTTTAAGGTGACCTGGTTGAAAAAAAAAAAATCATACATATAATGGCAGATCTTTCCAAACTTAATACCATTCATCTGTACATAAGTTCCTTAGGCAATAGATTCCTCTGACTCGATTTTTGGACACTCTAATCATAATACATTTGATAGTCCTACGTATATAGTTTGATCTAGTTCATTCTTAAAGCTTGTACATACTGGCCACTATTCAGTGTTACGAACGGAGTGTTTGCTTTTTATTTCATTATCTAGTTCGTTATACATATAGATTCAAAACATTTTTCTAGTGTTTACTTTTTATTTCATATCATTATCTAGTTCGTTATACATATACATTCAAAACATTTTTCTCTTCCTTCGTGTGAAGGATTTCGGAGACAATCGATCAGTATATATGTTTTCAAAGTATGACAGGCTTGATGGTGAGAATTCAGGATGTTTATAATTCAAGGAGAATATGCTTTAAAAAAATCTGTTGGATTGTTCGTTGAATAGATTTAATGTCCTTTTGACAAGTCATTCACAATCCAGTCTAAATATTGTGTAACTTGTTTCCTGTTCTATTCTGACAAATGTGTATTCGTTTCTTTTATCTGTGGTATGAACAAACACGAACAAACGTTTTTCGTGATGAA